>JAQIXW010003175.1:0-13705 GCA_034700685.1 Willowsia buskii | reverse complement strand
CTTTCATGATTACTGTCGACCCATATCACTACGGTTATCCCCAAGCGGCGTCGTTATCCCGTTTACAGCGGTTTATTCACTGTGACCCAGAGGTGATTCTTTCACTATAATTGAGGTTGAATGCAAAATGGAATAGAGTCTCATATTCTATGTACGGGAGACAGAAGAGACAAACCCAGCAGGCAAATAGCCATCGAGTATCCTACACGGTACATAAACATCATGATGCTGGGATATCGGCATTGTAAGTTCCGACTTGGTAGGTAAATCTTGTCTCCTCTGAAGTTCATATATTATAGGCATGTCTCCCCATTATTGCTTCCCTTTGTAGTTTCGTTTTCTGTAACAAAAGATTCTGCTGGAGTTCGGTCCATTTTATTGTCATTGCTCACTGAAGTGTCATTTTATTATTGACTCAACTACATATAATCTAGCCTAGCTTGCTTCAACAAGTACTCATAAGTAGGCGACTTGCTGCCATCCTTCAGTGAGCTTTGCATACGTGGGACGAATTTTCTTAACTTTCCCTGTTCAGGATCGGGACAGTCGGTCTTCTCCACCTTCGTCTGACTAACGGAAGCTTTAGGTCTACATTTCTACAAATCATGAAACGCCCAAGTAAGCCTGCTTATTTTACGGCAGCTCGAACAAAGTTTGAAATGAAAAACTTTTCCTTGATATGCTCATGTAGACATACTAAAACTAAATGGTAGACATAGATGAATGTGTGACACGTTTATTGAGTGCATGAAGTTAATATATGTAGGTATGTATACCTCTCCTTATAATATTTCCATCGAGAAAAAACATTGATGGCCTTGTACAGTGCATCCGTATAAAATTTGGCACTTATATTGCTTGTAGTAGTCAAATTACAGGTATACTTACTGTACTTCCGATTGCTCAGACTAGAAATATTCTCACTGGTCTATTTTGATTGACACGTACCCATCTATGTCGCCACTTCCAAAACAAAAGGAAACCGTTGTCACGAAAATCAGGTTGCTTCTGGTGAGAATAGGATTGTTACTTTTGCCAAGAATTGGAGTTATATCAGTTACAAAAACATGCCATTCAGGCTTGATATCTACATAAGTCAAGGAATCCTATTATTTTATATGTTTTCAGTAATCGCATTGAAATATTAATGAAAAAGACAGAAACAACTTTCCAACTGATTCTTAGAACTTTAAAAAAACTTGATTAGCTAACAAGATTTAGCTTGCGGTTATCTACCAATTGCCGATATGGTTTCTCTAATCATGAAAGTCATATAAAGCAAAATATTTCTTCAATTGAATGCAATAAAAGCTCATGATTAGATGATAATTACTTAAGAAAGGTGATGATAAACGTGTTTTATAAGAATTTTATTAACTAGCAAAAACAATTTTATTGTGTTTAGTTTATTATCATCAATTCGAGCAAGTCATTATTCGAAGGAATTTTTAAAAAGTAGAAAGACGTTTTCCTTCATATCATAATCGTAAAAAACGTAAGAAACAACATTTCAGACTTTTCTCGTCATTTATGCTGAAATTTTCTGTTTGATGGGGCATGACCGGATTATGATGTGGACAGCTACGAAGGCATATGCATTCTTATCTCACGGTTGACTTTATACCGTGAAAAACAAAGAGACTTGTAGGTAAGCTAAGAATGTTAAAGAAAATCTCATTCCAGGTAATCAAATAATGATTTCTGGTCATGTGCATGCTTATGGAATATGCGAAAACTTGAAAATGATGATGATAGAGAAAATCGCAACCATGTCGAACCGTCACAGAGAGGAAAAAAATTTCTTACAAAAATGTTCCTACGGCTATCTATTGTTAAAGTTCATGTAGCAAAACCAATTCACACACAAAAAACAACTTATCAGCCCCTATAGCTTACAAGCAATTTTCTTTAGTCGGCTTTGATACAATAATGTTACGATTATTACCGACATTACTACTGAGCTTGTTCATGTATTGCTTAGGTATTGTTAAAGGTTTATTGTACGTTGTACTCATCACATTTATGATGAGCAAAAAAATGCATGGGCGATTTTGAAAATACTAGTGATATGTTACCGTCTCCGTAAAAGTATATTATCTCATCTTAGTTTACACGTTTTTGGTTAAAAGATCAAAGACAATCTACGAAAATATTAAAGATGTGCTCAAATTATACTATAAGCAATGCTGTTCTATATCTTATCTCTGCTTTTATTGCGTACAGTACGACCTTCATAATAATATATTCAGTGTACTCACACATAAAATTATTATTATGCTTTTGCATTTTTTCTTGTAAAGAAAGTGATGGACTTGTTGCAATTTTATTGCCTGTAAAACAACGGTGAGCAATAACATTGCAGTTTGCCGACAACAAGAATTAGGAGGGAACAACTAGCAATCCGAGTAAAACATGAGCCATTTCTAGTCGGTTTTTAGAAAAATTATTATTGAGGCAAGAGCCAACAATGGTATCAACATTTTTTGGTAGAAAATATAGTTTAAAAAATATCTTGCAATAGGGTAAAATACTACTGTGCTTCTCTCTCTTTGGATCAAAATTATTCATTGCATCTTCCACTCCGTTTGTCATGTAGATTATGTGCACATGCAGTTGTAGAGTTTCAGCAAAGTTTCATATGTCAAGTTCCTTCGTTCTGTGCGTACAACTTTTCACTCCTTTTCACTCTCACGACTTAAGCGACATGTCATGTCTGTACAATTTAAGCTCTACTTTTTTACCATTTAAGAGATAGATTTTTTATTCCTTTGCCGAACGAACGGAATTCTAAAAAGTGATTTTAGGTGTTTATGTACAAAACACTACTAAACTGACTGGTTCTCATTTCGCGTACTTACATATTTTTTCTCAACAATGGAATGCGGTAAAAGGTATTCATGCCTTTTTGTTCGCGTGTTTTGTGTTCTGTTTTTGTTATTTATTATTGTATGTGCATAGTAGTCGTAGATTATGTGTGTTCTGTTTGCGCTTCTTCTGTGAACACACTGCTTCAGAAGCTATTAGGAAGGAGAGAGATGCAATATAGTGCTGCTGCTGCTGTTGAGAAAGAAAAGACGAAAGAAAATGCAGAGGGTTCCTTGACACCTTTGGGTTCTCACTCTTTTTTCCTTCCATCACTCTGATATGTTTCCATTTCACATCTTCAAATTTTTAACTGCTTTTTCATCTCTAATCCATACTCATCTCATACAACTTAAGGCTTCTGTCTTGTTGAAGAATTGTTTGCCAAGGTGGAATTTTGTTTACTGTGGGGACTAAACTAGCCCCCGTCATAAAATGCATGCGTTAGTCATGATGATGCATGATCGCTACACAAAGTCAGTGTGTAGTGTGTATATGTGCCATTGTAAGTTTATTATATTATTGTTGTGATTAAATAGGAAGGAAGAAAAGATTTTGAGTCTATAGACAACAACAACAGCAAACAAAATAAAAAATGTGAAGATGGTTTATCACGTTATGAGCAAGCATTATAATCTCGATTTGCATATACCCCCATTAAACACATTTTTAATGTTATGATGATGACTACTTAAGCGTTCCTTCTTCGCCTCAAGTATTTACCTTTAATTTTATGCATAGTTTTAATATTTGCTGGTCAGCCAATGATTATCGTTAATTTGCGCCGCATTAGTTAAACTGCGAAGAGCACATGCAGTCATGAGAAGAAAAAAACACACAGGTAAGCAACATAATATCGAATCTTCATATGAAAATCCTCTGAAAAACAATCTTGCATACACTCCATAACATGATCACTGCACCCGAAGCAATTTTATGTAACGAAGAGCCAGAGAAAACTACTGCTCCCTGCATATCATAAATGCAGGTTATTATGATGGACATAAACAGACTGTTGTTCTTCTTCTCAGTTCATTGATGTGGGCTACGAAAAAGCTGCCGTCATCATGTCACGTTATGTTTGTAAAAGTGCAAATTGTTTACAGAGTTTTAAAATTCCTGATACGATTTAAACAAAGAAAACATCCCCTAAACTCGACTTGTTTCATTTATACTTTTTTATGCCATTTGTAAAGTATTTTCTCATGGCTTTCTAAAGAACATTTGCGATAGTAGGATCCTAATACAATGATAGAAAAAAGTTCTTCCGAATTCTTTGAGTAAAATTACGTCCTTCAAAATACATTCAACATTGAATTGAACATTTTTACCGTTCTTTTTCAAGTTCAAATCTCTTTCACATGCACATATTTAGTTTGTAAATAGGCATGCATACACAGATTTTTACATGCCTCGAACTAATATATGATTTGAAAACAATCTTGTGAGAAAAAAAATCACCTGTATTACGGCTTCAGTTTTACCCTGCCTTCATGGCAAGCTTTTGATTATGATTATAGACAACCAACTTTCATTTGTATGTATAACAAAATATGTAATATCATCATGTAGGTAGTTAGCAATAATGTAGTAACCTGTGTGGTTTTGTTTTTTATAATTTGTGACCTTGCTGGCAAATTCCTATCAGTTTGTGGCCATATTTTTTCATACTTTGGTTTGATATCTTGAGTGTGAAGAGCAGGCGGAAAACGTGTGAATAAAGGAAGAAGTGAAAAAATCTGGCATCAAGAGCAACAAGACATCATCAACAGCCAATACATATCATGGCAATCTTTTTAACAAGAGGCAGCAAGCAGCAGGCAAATAAATAACTGCATTCCTTTGGACGTGTGATGTAATTCTAGGAACCAGATTTTGACCGGAGGAATATTATATATTTGTAAACTTTATTTTTTTACATGCCTACATACTGGTAATACGAGTTACGATGTTGGTTGCCAGTTTTGTGAGAAGATGCAAAAAAGAAAAAAAAGTTTGGGATCATTTGCACTGCTCCTGCTGTTGGTGCTCCCAGAAGAGCCCTGTTTGCTTTTCTCTACTACTTACATTGCTCCAAGCTGTGGCTGGTTGGTGTGTGGCTCCAGTCTGTCCATCTCATTTTAATTAGTTGATGAGCTATGTACAATCAAAGAGAAGTCAAGCTGATCATTGAAGCTGTAATATGGGATTACTTGAAACTTCGGCGTGGTCATTGTCAATGAGTAGACGCTGTAGTACACTTGATATAACACTAGGTCGAATTTGGCTTCAAAAATTTGCTAACGCCGCCGCTACCACTGTAATTTGAGCTGCACAAGTTTATACTCCTTTCTTTGGTATTTAGTATTCACTTATTAGATACTGTAGCATTTGCAATTGAAAAGAATTCTAGTTTACAATCCCACGTAAAACAGAGTTTCGAAACATTTTTGTGAAAAAAAAAATCAACAAGCAAATGCGGTAGCCGTCATGAATATATGAAAGTCATGTTATTCCGTATCGTTAAAAAGATAAATTCATCTTATGCCAGTGTTGTAATGTAAGCTTATTTCCTAGAACGCCTCTGGAATACTAAAATTATGCTGATAGAGGGTAACTAACTTGTTCGGACCAACAAATCACCATTTTTGTATTTATTCATCATTATAACCCGGTATTATAAGAGGACATATACAATGAATGATATATTCCGACCTGTCTGTTTTCTCCAACAATTTTGTGTTTTATTGCTCGTATAAAACACGCAGACAGATTCTATGTATACCTGGTATCACATACACGTGCATATCCTGTTGCATTTCTCTATAAGCAATAAGTAAGAAATAACTTGGCTCGTCGTTTGCCGGACCAAACCACAGTAAAGGATAATGTAATCCTTTTAAACTTAAGAATTGCGGTCTGTCACCTTTGGTTTTTACTGTTGGTTGGTGGATAGGTATGCTTTTGTCATTATTGAACATACTGATATCACTTTGTTCTCTTTTATGTACATGTGTAGGAGCATAGTTCAGAGCTTCTCAGCACTAAATATTCCGAAAAAGCGACAAAGCAATTCAAAGCACGCCGCCCAATCTAATAGTTATTAGTTATTATTGTCATGATCATCGTCATTGTAATCCTCTACGCATCCCCACACCATGGTCATCAAACAGGTAAGTTTGCACTTTGTGTTTTATGCGGATATACTTATACAACTAACCGCAACTGGTATCATACATCGTATCCAAAAATGTAGATGCGTATGGTAATCAAAATATAAGGTGGTGGTAAATTTTAATAACCAAAAAACGACTTCTGTTGTGTACCAAAGAAGTGCTCCCTGTTTTTAGATTTATGGCATTTCCTTCTGTAATTTTGTTGAGAGAGAAAGGGCGAATATATCAATATCTTTGTTCAGGTGGATTTCTATTCTTCATTTATTTTTGTTGGGCTTTTATTTCTTTTCCCTCCCTTAAAAGAAATGCGAAATGCATTAAGCTTACTAATAAGCCAACAAGGGACATATATCATCATCATGTATCATATCATTCACACAAGAGAATCAGCAAGCAATAGAAAAAAGTGATTTAGATCTACTACCACTACTTATATCCCCATCATTCAGGTTGTTTGCTACTAATATTGCGCCCACAAAAATCTATACAACTTCTGTCAATAAACCCTCCTCAGTTTTACTACTCCTTTATTTTTGCGTTGGAAGATAAACCTTGCCTTTTTAATCTTTGAAATAAATTTGTGCTTCTTGTGGTTTTCTGAGGTTTCTCATATGAATCTGTAAAGTAAAAATTTCCATTCAAAATTCAACCTCAGGAGAAAATGGAATAATATTTGAGCTTCTTATAAAGAGACTATACCATGCAGCATATCGATGGTCATAATTTGTTCCTAATTTTTGCTACTATTACAAGAGGAAGATTAGTTTTGCATGTGTGTTTTGAAGAAAAACTTTCAAGAAATCTTCTTTCTTTCCAATTGTCATTCCAGAAAGATCGGCAAGGTTGTGAAAACCGGGGCTCTACAAATTACATGAGTATATTATGGGACTGAAAAATACAAAAAAAAATTAAGTCGGTAGATAAACTTCTTTCTGTTTAGTCACAGGCCATCTTTCGTTTGTTTAAGGTAGGAATGAGTTGAAAGGTAGAAATAAATTATTATGGAACTTCATGCTCAATGCGATTTCTTAAATTCTAAAAGCCTTATCTTTTTCATGCAGTCTTTTACTGATGATGACGCGACATTAAGTGCATTACATGCACGTACTAGCGGCATTTTATACACTAAAAGTTTGCAAAGAGTAAAAGTTAGAAGAGAGAACAACACCACGTCCCACAAGAGGATACATATTATACGAACAAAGTATTTTCATTGAATTGACTTTTTCTATAAAATAATAATAATTCCACCTGCAGCTGGGGATTTATTGTTCTTTATTATAGCTTTATATGAGCATGAAATTATTCTTGCCCAACCTGCTTCTGCTCCTGGGGTTCGCTTTTCTCCTTTGGTCGTCATTCCGTGTACACATAATCATTTCTTAAGTGTTAAGATACAGTATTAAAAAGCAAATGTATTTAAATGTAATCATAGTGTTTGGAGTCTACTAAATGTAAAAATTTTATTTGGTAATGCACAAAGGAATACGATTCATTGCGATTACGAGTGCATCTTCAACATAAAACACTAACAAGCGATTATGCGAAAAGCATAAGGTATGCTTTAGAAAAATACAATTTTGTAACACTGCATTAATGTGTAAAACATTAGAGATTTTTTATTGTTGATCATCCAAGTCAAGCTTTTGATTACGAGGTGACTTTGACTGTTTTACACTTCGTTACAACGAGCAATGAAAATTTATTGTTGGCTTTTAGTATGGCACAACTAAAGAGAAAAAAGGAATAACAGGAGACAAGCTTGCAAATAAAGCTTCTTTCCCTTTGTGCTCATTCTTCTGAGCAATGGTAAAAATCATAAGAATAATCTGGCATGTAATACCTACAAAGTGTTCATGGTGCTTTAATCTTTTTAAAACTGAAATTACTCAAGTTTCTGGCTGGTGCAATGAAAATGTACAAAACAAGCGTGCAATGCATCTTTCAGATGCAGATTATTAAAAAATGTTTTTGTTGACCCCTATCATTTTTTATTTCTTTTAACCTCTGATAATTACCACTGACTATGAGCACTCAGTTTGAAACTTTTAAAGAATGCAGGAGAGCACGCATGGTTTCCTTAATAATTTAATTGTGAATAGCACAAGTAAAAATTACAAATTTTTATTCATCAAAATTTTGCAGTATTGCCCTATCATTAGTAGTTTCCAGCTTGCTTTATGTGATTGATTGGGATAAATGCAAAGGAATATCAATAACGTATGGCATGAACATAGGAGCATAATTGCTGGGTATGCTGACGGATTGCTGTCTTTGTAAAATTTAAGTGAAAATATGCACTCATAAATATTATGTGGGACATGGATCAAAAATCAAATCGCATTGAATAGTAATTTTATTTGCCAATTTGTTCGTCTAATTTGCTTATAGTATAAAGGGGACATGATAATATTTTCCGTCAATTTTCATTGGGGCAAATAGGTAATAAGCATGGCATATTGCTGATAGAGATTCTAATAAGCGTAGTAAAAGTATTTAGGTATTCAAATTCTTCTTCGTTCTATCATACCGCAACAGTAATCATTTCGGGAAAGACGGAACCTAATGGAATTCGCTGAATTATAATAGCTAGCTTGGCACTGTATGATTTTTTAAGGAGATGTGATGGAATGCAGAAAAAGTAAATAAGCAAAAAAAGCTAATCGACTCAGCAGCTCCTACTGGCATTTACATACAGCCTAATATTTCATATATTTTTATGCACTATCCAATTCCGAAGAAGTTTATAGGTTTTAAAAAAGCGACGACTTTACATATAAAAACGTGTACACAAACGTCACATCTACACACAGCGAAGCGTTTTATAGAAGCACAACAAAGCTGCTTTTATACCTACGTAGTGTACACTACGACAACATTGTTAAGCTACAAGTTATGACCGTACCTGTTTCTAATCATAGGGTCAACCAACATTAATCTCAGAAGGATGTGTACATTGTTTATACCGTCATCATCATGCATACCGGTTATTTATTATTTCTTTTGTGCAATAAGCAAAAAATGAAATGAGTGAAGGAGAGGAGAAAGATCAGAGAGAAAAAGTAGTGGATGATGGCATGCACGTAGAAATTCCGTTATTGTTATTATAAACTATTACCTAGAGAGTAGAAAATCGTCAACAATTGCATGCTAAAAAAATCCATGTGTGATGACCGATGAGGATTGTATGTATTCTACTAGTAGTGTAGTAGTGCAACTAGAAGAGAGAAAAGGGTGCTCCTCTCCTAGCAAACAATTTTTTTTCTTTAAAATATGAGCATTCATCAATTCGCAACTTTGCTTCAGTGGAGAAAGTACAATAACATGGAAGAATGATTATAATTCTTTACCATTTTACCAAGGCATAAAAGGTCTTTGCCACAAAACACAACATCACCATCATCATTCTTACAGCATATCACCGTCACTATATTATCATTATCATCTTATAATCATTTCAATCACAACTTGAGACTGTTTTCTTCATTAAGCCACCTTTTTATTCTGTTTGATGTTCGTCAATTTTTCTTTTAAGCTCGATGTGTGTGTTGTATCCTCATTCTTCTCTTCAACATCATCATGTCATAAACAACAGCAGCAGCAACACAGAAGCATCTTGATCTTTTCAAGTACAGTTTTACCATTTACCACCTCTACAGGGAAGGTTAAATGAAATTGGTTTTGAAGTTTACATTGATTGTTGTTGGCAATCTGATGATCCCTTTAGGCAAATTTTTCGTCGATTATTTTCTTCCAGAAAGAAAAAAGAGTGAGCAAAAGAGAGAAGTGGCAACAAACAGCATGTTTTTTGAACAGCTAAAGCGCAGCGGCAGACAGTGGCGCTCAATTAGTCAGGCAGTCATCATAAAATAATGGAATGTGTAAAAGGCGATGATCATGATGATGAGGAGGATTGAGATTGAGTATGTGGTGGTGGTGGTGACGATGAACAAGAAAAAGCCAAGCAGAGCTTTTGTTGTAGCACTTGGTTGGTATTTAAGAATCTCTTATGCGCACAAACTATTTAGACAGATTATTCTTCTGATAAAAAATGCAAGATCTATCTCATCATCATCACATCTCACAGAGATGAAATGACCTGAACGAACATATTAACAGCAGAAGAATACATAGTCTGAAAAAAGAAGAGGGAAGCAAGCAAGAGAAAACTGCTTTCAGATTAACAAGTGAAGCAAAAAAGGAGTAATGCGTATACAATTCTGATTAAGAGTTTTATATTGCTTGATAAAATGTTAGTTTGTGATGCTGCTGCGTCTTCGTGGAACATAATTGAAAGTGCTGATTTTGAATTCCTTTGCGTTTTCAAGCTTCATTATACATCAGCGTGTATTTTATAGTGCACATTTTACAGCACGCTGATTACAAACGTTTTCTAAAGCAAACTCTATCAGTACAAAACGGAGTACGGGAAGATGTGGTTATAAATACGATTTTTCATCTTTCTACTTCATTATTCCTATATAACATAAAGTCTTTTAATTCTGTCATCCTGAGGAATGCAAATTGGATCTCTCACGGTTTATAATATTATGGACGCTTCATGAGTGCATGTATATATGCTTGTGAGGAGGTATATTTTATTGTTATTGCTCTCTTTTCAAGTAACGCAATCTATTCTTGATGAGAGAGTGTGACGCTATGTGTATGAGAATAGATGTGGGGTATCTCGACGTGAGTCGCCACTGGTCGTCAACTCATCACATTAATCAATCGGCCAGAGTAAGGCAGTTTTGATTGGGACTTCATTCAGTCCATCATAATAAATATTCTAGATATATAACTTTTTGAGTCGTGTAAAAGTAGACGCGTTACCCAAGCTTGCCATACAACCAATCAAAATACTAGTCTACATCTATCAAGCAGTATAATGATTAATAGGTTATATAAGCCGAGTTACTCGAAATCATGTGTTTTTGTACAATCTTGACCTACGTATTAGACAGAAACTAAGATTTTGGAATGTGCCAACCAACTAAAATAAAATGTATTAGCATGCATATTATAATCACACATCATTCTCAAAAACCAACCGACATAATATTCACTATTCATTTTCATAAAAAGAAGTTCTCATGAAGCTTCATCTGCATGATATTTGTATATAAGTCTTAAGAAGAAAACATGTGTAATCCATCGGCATCCTAGAGAAGAGGAGTAGCGTTTTCCTATTATCACGGTTATTGTGTGTCTCAAGTAGAAAAACTATTATAATATACATACTAAAAGGGAAGCCTTTTAAAAAACCTCTTGAAAAGGCAAAATGAAGAGTTTGTCTTGCGTGGAATACAAAAGAAAATATGAACTGTTCTTCTTGGTTGGATTACTAGCTGCTTGCTGCTGTTGATGATGCTCTTTTTTGGATGATGCGACACGGTGAATTGAATAGAAACCGAAAGAAAGAAAATTTTCTTTGCTCACGGGTCCACTTTTGTAGTGTAATGTTGTTTGTGCATGTGAGATGGGTGCTGAAGAATTACATTAAAATACAGAAACTATATAAAATATATACACACATTAACATTTGTATGTAATATGTACACGGCCTGCCATCATTGCTCATTTACAGTTGCTCAACTCGGGCAGCAAATTGCATGATTAGAACTCTCTCAAGTAAAGTCTTTCCTTACGACACCTTTTCCTCTTCTCCAAAACAATTTATATGGTAGAGTACCATCAGTACATCAAATCAACCCAGAGCTGTGAAAAAAGTGGGACCCTTTATCCTCATCACCACTGTAAATGTTTGTTTCTGACTTGTGTGAAGGAAGGTACTTCATTTTCCATCTAAAGAATTGGAGCAGCAGCAAGCGACTCGTGAAGAAATGATTATTATTATGCTATAAAGCTGCGAGTAGATGGATGGCCCTCTCTCTTCTCTCCTGTCACAAAAGGAAAGAGATCTTCAAGACATGAACATCAGTTTACCTTTGAAGGGTACGCAACTTTTCAGTAGCAGTCCTGTTTTTGTTGTTACCTGGATTCAAAATCATAATGCATATACAGACCATTATCAGCATCTTACGCATGGAAAAAATGTGTGCCTTCTTTACGGTTTCATTGTTCCGGAGCTGTTCCTTAAAGCAGTTTTATACCCATGCCTGCGTTGAATCCATCTTCACGTTCCACATCATAATGAAGTGTCCCTTATAATTTCTCTAGAGGATCCACCTTTACCTTTCCCTGAATATATCCATATCCAAATAAGACGGTTGTTGCGCTCATTTCATCTTCCAAGATGCTGCTGCTGGTCCGTACATGCTCCCTTTGCTTTGGACTTCATTTCTTGCATTGAAACTTGAGTACCGTGAACAACCTCGATCTCCGCCTTATTGCATTGAACGTGTTGAGTTTCATGCTCGTAACAAGCTTTACAATAAATGATGCATGTTTTGGAGAAGAAGAAAAAATGACGAAGAAAACGATTGCAAGAGATTGAAGGGGATCATGGAAAAATGATGATGCATGAGCAGCACCACTGCTGCTGTAAAGGGTCCATCATTCTTTTTCTTTCTTTCTTGTGAAAAAGAGACCCCTGCTACGATTATCATTTGTTAAGAGGACGAAAAGAAAGAACATTAAACTTGCCCTTTTGCTCCTACTTCTTCGTATTGGTTTCGGAGTTGATTTTTTATGGTAAACTTGAATAACAAAAAAGTATAAAATAAAAATAAGCAATAATAAGGGTTTTCAGCAGGACCAGCTTGCTTTTAAAATCTCTCTGTACATCTGTATAAGATTTCGCTTCTTTTCTTAAGGGCCATTTTTATTTTCTTGCCTCCTTTTCTGTTGAATTTGTATGCTTGCCTTGCCTGTGAACGTTTGATATGTTGATGTTCTTATGTAGTCAAAAATCCGTGTTTTTATAATATGATATGGGTACACAGTGCGTACACACATCAAATGGGAAGAGCTCCTTCTTCTACTCTTCATATAAATTTTTATATTTGGCAGATGCTGGCAAGAGAAGAAAATAAAGTGGTAGTATTGGTGTTATGGGATAGTGACGATGCTGATGGGAAAAGGGCAGGCTAACATCCCATGACCACAGCTAGCTATATATATCTTGAGTTGTTCCCATATTGAAACCCATAAAAGTTGTAAGTTATATCTTGGGAAAGGTAAGTCCCACGCACGACGACACTTGTTGCCAGCAGTGCATGGGACATTGGTTAAGAATATTTACGCATATTATTACGTAAGCTACGATATAAGAAGGATGGTAACATACACATTGGTGCATATATTATTCAAAGTTAGGTATATAGTAAAGAAACACATGCCTAATTGTAATAGTAAAAGGCATGTTTGGGACTTTTTCAAGGGTACTTCACTTCCATTTACTTATGTAACAACATACACTTCTTTAAAAACACATTAAAGAGCAGTGGTAAATTGCATCTCGTCTTGCTCTTGACTTAAATTTTGATGTTCATTTTTTGGAGACTCCCCACTGCAAATTCTTGAAAAGCCGGCAGGGGAACAGCATCAACAAAGATGAAAACAAAATGCTTGTAAACGGAAAAACAAGAAAAAGAAATTTTAACAAAACAAAAAATATAATCAAACAGGTACACTTTTCCGATTCACAACCCGTGATTTACAACGAACAATCAAATTTTCGGCTTTATTTGTAAAACATTAGATTGGAAAATTGAAGAAATATTATT
>JAQIXW010003174.1:0-13705 GCA_034700685.1 Willowsia buskii | reverse complement strand
CGCTGATTGGCTCTTCGGTATTTTTTGGGAGGAAGGAAGCGCGAAGTTTAAAATTAGACGGTTCGTCAAAATAGCTGCTCTACATACATGCTTTTGTAGTCAGTCATTCTTTTCAAAAATTTGTTTATTTTAAGACATGAATCTGAGAATCATACAATAAATCGTGCAAAATAGGTTATCATAATTTGGACAATTATTGTTTATATAATATTACTTGCTAGCAACATTTGTTTGTATAACTTCCAACATAAACACCAAAACAGTTCAATTTTTCATGCCTTGATTAATCCGAGGCATTAATTGCATCAGGTCATAATTTAAATTCATTAAATTTTATTATATCATTATTTTATATGCTACAACAAACAAGAATGGGCATGTGGCTCCCAAAATCTGTACTTTTTTCCAAAATATTTGCTGTTTCGACTTTTCTCGTAATAAATTTAAGCTACATAATCCTAATATTTCACACTGGTTCTCAGCATAGTAAAGTGGAGTATGACCTTCCTCATCCTGCACATTTGTATCTGCTTGTTTTTCCAGTAAAACACGTACAACTTGATCTATATTTGACCTTCCAAAAATTGTCGCATGATGTAACGGAGTACGTTTATGACTATCTCTTGCATTTACATTGCACCCAAATGACACAAAATATTCAATAGCTTCTACATTTCCAACAGTTGCTGCTAAATGAATAACTGTCTGATTTTCTACTCCCTTTCTCTTTGGGTTTCCTCCTAATTTTACCATTAGTTTTAGAGTGTCTTTTGAGTACAGTCCTACAACTGCACTACCTAATTCAGTACAGCCATATTTATCTGGATTGTTAAATTTTATACCTAAATGAGTCGCTAAAAGCTTTATTGTTTTATTTCTGACTTTTCCTCTTTCAAAAGCTAAATTTAAGGGACTTTGTCCGTTTATATTATGTTTCAGAAAGATTTCACCCCAATTGTTGTCCAATACATATTTAACAAAATCATAAAAACTGTCTGCAGATGAACTTATTGCCATATAATGGCCAACGTTATACTTTGAATTGAGATCATATGCACAGAAGTTAGCTCCTTGGCTGACAAGAAATTTTACAATTTCAAAGTGTACCAAAGGCACAACCAAAGGTGTTCGCCCCTGGCTATCACGCTCTTCCAGAAAGTCTGGATTTAGTTTCAGTAGCTTCTTAACTAGCTCTATCTTTGCCACTACGACTTCTTTAGTGTTCCACACGCTTTGTTGAACACAAGAATGTACAAGATGTTTCAAAGTTGGGACAACTTTGCCTAGTTTTTGTACCAGAAATTCGAATGATATTAGATTCCCTTGGTGACATGCAACATGCAAAGGGGCAAATGTAAACTTCATGTGATCAGTTGTACTTGATAAAATCTCGGCCATCTTGCAACCTTCCAGTTTCTCTACAAAAGTGTAGCATTCTTGCAGTAGGTTTACATTTCCGTATTTTGATGCAGTAACAACAAGATCTCCCCAAAGACTGTATGGAAATTTGGTTCTTCGTTTGTTCAAGCAGGCATGTGAAACAAGATGAAATAGACTTTGATGGTTATAAAAGGCACAGGCTTGTAGTACCTGAATTATATCAAGCGGGGACATGTTGATTTGATCCAGTGGGGATTTGGTAACAAATGGTAAGATAACAGTAGGATTTTCCACCAAGTAATTTGACAGGATAGAATTCAAAAAGAAACAGATTGTCTCGTGTTGAAAATGGCTTTGATACCATGTCGATATAATGACATCTGGAATAAAGAACATATATAATCCGTAATTAATTTTAAAAAACTCGTTTTATATTACATGTACATATTCTGTTATAACTTACCTGCCGCAGTGTTAAAATTATTAGAGTGAAGGGCATTCACAAGGTCGCTTAATGGTTTTTGTGCACAATGCTTTTCGGTCCAGTATTCCATCAGAAATCCAAGAATATCCATATCCTCTTGTACGTAATGTGTATATGAATATAGTTTCTCGAGCTCTGCAATAACATGAGGAGGTATATTCAAGTTTAAGGCAACTCTTTTCCAAGCAAACCTACACTTTGCTGCATCGCTAGAACCGCAAATAATGTTGAGGACATTGCCACTTGGACAGTCTAAAATAAAATGTATAAATCAGTTATAAACAATAAAATCTGCAACAAAATATTTACAAAAATTTCATGAACAAAAGTTTATTTAGTTTTAATGGACCTTAAAAGTTTATATTTTAAAGGAACTTGGTGCAAACGGTTTAAAACTTTTATAAAGAATGGACGTAATCAAAGAAGCTTACCTGGAGCATTTACTAAAATCTCTCGTCCCCACTTATGAGTTAAAAGAACATCTCCAAAAAGGAATTTAGTAATTCGCATGTCACCACTTTTTATCTGCTGAATCATTAACTCAGCCAGCAAAAACTCAGCGTATGTTCTATGCAAAAATCTAATGCCAGTTTTATCAGCTATCAGAATTCCAATGCTATTTAGCACTTCAAAGATAACCGGCATGTCTTCCCATTCTATATTCATGACCTCCGCTATCATTTCCAAAACCTCTTCTGCTGTTTGTGGGAGCAATAAGGTTATTGCAGCATATTGGTGAAATATACGCAGAACGTTTATAGTCGCATTTCCCTTATTAATTCTACTAAACCTTAGTTCCATGAGCTTCGAATACATTTCAGTAATTGATTGTATCTTAACAACCGCTCCCAGTTTTAAGACGTCAGCCTTTGCATGCTCGATCGCACTTTCATTAAAAATCTCTGCTAGCATTGCACATTGCAGTGGAACACCAGCAATGTCACACTCATGAGAGGAAAAATTCGACCGAGCCTCTCTGACAAGGATTTTCGCAAAAGCTTGAAGATTAGGATTTGTAGGAATGTGGTACAGCAGTGACCAGAACTTTTCGAGGCATAATATTTGTTGTGCTTCATCAAACGGCAGAATACTATAGGATGGAACTCCGAGTAATTCTTCCAACTCCTGCTGTCGACTTGGCCGTGTGGTAATATACGTTTGAATGTTCTGGAAGTCATTGTTCAAACATTTTAGAAAATTGATGGCCAATTCGAAGTGCTTTGTAGAAATTTCATCAAAACCGTCTAAAAATAGTTCTATCTCTTGGTTCTCATTTATCACCTTAGAGAGCAAAATTTCACTTCCAAAATCATGGGCCGAAAAATATCCAACAATCCAATGTTTTATTGAGTTTTTGTTGACATCACTCGTCTGGGGTTCTCGAACTCTGATCTTTAAAAACTTCGCCAAGTTTACGAAAAGTGATAGCTTCTCAGGACATTTCAATGTGCGCTCTCGACAAAGACTGGCAAGTAGTAATGATTTTCCCATGCCTGGTGTGTCGGCAATACAGATAGGAAATTTATTCGAGCATTTTTCTTTATCTAGCAAAAGTTCCCATTCTGATAGTGTGAAAATGTCTTCTTTTATGAAAGACAATATTTGATGTATACTTTCGTAAGATCGAATCCAAAGATACTCCCCTGAGTTATGCTTCAACAGATGAACCGACTTGTGCTCAGCTTTTCTGCAGATTTTTTCAAAGTGTTCCTTAAACTCTAGTAAAATAAACCGAGCTGTTGGTTTATCTAATTGGTTACTGGATCTGTCAAAGTGTCCATTACGCTTAATGCGTGCCATTTCCAATAGATCAATATTGTCAATTACAAATATTTCTGAGTATGAATTAGTAAAAATGTCAGTATTTATATGACGCCTGATAGATAACGTTCTAGGAATGTAGTATTCGTGCTCATCTGGGATATTTTTTGCGGTTAAATTTATCAATTCATTGTTTATAATTTCCAAAATTGTGTCCCCCGTTAATGCAGTACTTAAAATTGAATCTTTTGAAGCAACATCTAAATCTTTCAATACGTCTAATAAAGACAGCGGCGACCCAAGAAAGTTAACTGTGGTGTTTAGTATCATGTTTTGAGTCTTCTGATGTAATTCATTCCACGTCGTATGGGAGGATATTTGTCGCAAGGAAATTTTCCAAAGTTGATCTAAAATTAAGTCATAGAAATCTATTATCTGTTATCTATTTAATTGCATGTCTATTGGGCATCAGCTTAGCACTAAACTAAAGCGGATATATTTATATGCAAAAAGTTAACATCAATACCTGCCATATCTTTCCAACCACAATCCACCTCGAGTATATTTATGAGTTTTGATAATGTCGCTTCGGTTGACACTCTCGACCTCCAATCAATGATAATATCCAACACAACTTCTAAAACTTGCTTCTTCTCGTGAAGTAAATCAAGCCTGAATTTCTCTACTTTCATTTGAGGTGTTTCTAATAGTCTGGCAAACTTTTGCCACCCTTGAGCAAGTTCCACACTGCTAGGAGAAGTCCCCAGAGAGTTCAGAATGTCCTCAAAAGTACATTCTAGAAACAATTTTATTGTGATTTTATTTAATAACAAAAAACATACACATATTTATGTATAATTGGGTTGCTTACCTTCATCCCCTACAAGTAAATAATTCATTGTTTTGTCTTCAGACAATTTTAATTGCTGCTTTTATGCAAACAATACACGTACTTTGACGGATGATGTTTTGTTCTTTTGTCAAACAAATCGAAACCCTGACTAAGCCATAACTCTTAATTTGAAGCAATACTCATCCAACCATGATAATATTTGTTATTACTATTACAAATGTAGTTTGATAAGTCGGAGATAACCGAAAGAGCCTGTATGTAATAGTAGGCTTAATAATTCATATCGAAAGTTGTTTAAATGTGATCGCAAGTAATTCAAATTGTATTATATCTCGTGTCATAAATAACAATTTTAGTTGTGGAGCAGGACTCTCGCTATATTTGTATTGATTTCAAGTACACGATAAAATTAACATGTTTGATGCAATTCAGTTCTTATATGAATTTGCACATACTGTAGTATAATAAGCTAGCTAAAAATGTTTATAAATCGCATAATTTGACGTATCAATTAATTAGATAAAACTATGCAATATTTATCGGATTCATTTGGTATTGGATGAAGCATTCATTCTTTCATTCGGATTACTGTGGAAATTAATTGTTTTGGTCAAATGCCCAATATATAGTAGCTTATATCAAAGATTCTTTTCATAACCGTATACGAAATTATACTACAATAATATATCAAAGGTATTTGCAGTAATCACTTGCTGATAAGAAATTTAAGTGATATCGTACACTTAATATGCAATATAACTGTTTATATTCAATGTTCAATTGTATGTACACAACGACCACAAAATCTGTTATGATATAGGTAATTTCAAGCTGATAAAGTTAGTGGATCATGATATTTGATAACAAATAGTTCAAAACTACAAGCAATCAATCAGTTTATGACATTTTTTACACGTCGTGCATCGGATTTTCGTACAAAACTATACATGGTTATTTTCTTTCCCGAACGCAATCTTTGTCAGATTACAAGTTCTACACTCCAAGTTATTGCATGTCAGTATCAGAAAATGTAGTTTAGCATTGCTTTTTGTGTAAGAGGACATACTTTCAACTTTGTAATTTCTTTGTTAATGTAATACACAACTACAAGAAGACTTTCGTTGATGAAGGAACAAAATGATAGGAAAGCAATTAAAAGATACTTTTATGCAAGGCTCCAGACAAAATGATGCGGCAATATATAAATTTAGTAAAGCAACAATAGGTTAAATATATGTCTAAAGATGAGAAATTTTCATATATTATCATTGAAATAAACTGTTAAGATTGAATTAGGCATGCATCATTATTTTCCGTTTTTCATAAAATTTCCCTAAGGGCATATTCGTTTTCATAATTGTTCACGACATGCAATGTGCTTTTTCAGGTAAGGATGGAGCTGATAACCTTCGTAGAACCATAAAAACCCTAGGTCCGTAACAGTATAGTTATTAAATTCATTTTATATATGGCTGGCGTTTTGCACATTTTATGCTAAAGTTGTAAAATGTGTCCTACTTTGTGTTTTCCCAATTTGGCAACGGTATTATTTCAAATATTTGTAGGTATATTATGTCCATCTCTCTTCATTATTCCCCTCTTGGAGATGCTCTCAAAGTTATTCAGCAAAATATCAGAATTTTTTTATCGCAATGAAATAGAAAACGTGAATAATGCTTTTGCATATCAATCTTTTTAGTCATTTTGACATGAAAATGTATATGAGTTGAGTTATATGAGTAAATATTTCATTTCATATACTAACCAGATTAGATTGCCTAGAATAATTATATAATCCACGAATAAAACTCCATATTATATTATGCTGCATTCATAATTCCGGCATACATCCCCAAGGCACGCTGCGGCAATGCTTTCTGTCTTAATCAGCAACAAAGAGAAAGCACAAGTTGAGGTATCAACAGATTTTTCCAGTGTACGTAGTATCTAGTGAGGAGAGAGATGGCATCCACCTACCGTAGCTAATGGCATAGCAACCGTTCCCATAAAAGTGTCAACAAACCTACCTACCACTTCAGTAACAATAAAACATGCTGGAAAAGTCTATTTTTTACTTACTTATAACAGTTCATAAATCAACAAGCTTTCTACGTAATGTCTGAAAGCAGATGTTTCAATTGCCGCAATTTTAATAGCCGCAAAAACGTGAGTAGTTTCATTATTAGTTAGTAATTTTGCAACAGTGATTACTTTCTTCAAATGTTTTTTAATGTATGGTAAAGTGTGATGTTACAAGACCAGTGTGAAATAGGTTAGATGTGAAACAAGTGATTTGTAAGTAAATTTTGGTTCTTAATGCTTTGGAAACTATATTCCTGGAAACAATAATAGATATAAATTTTTGGAGACAAGTGACAAGTGCAATGGAATTCCTAGTAAATTAATGGATATGCAAATAGCCGGTAAGTAGATAAAAATTAACTTTGCTTCTGTAATCTGCTATTTTCATCCCATTCATGATTTTCCCTAAGAAGTACAGATATTTTACTTAAATAAAGCATAAAAATAAATTAAACAAGATGTTTACAAACACATATAGTGCAAAATCCAAAATCAATTTTATTTTGTTGAACTTTTTAATATCTCTTTGTTTTGGTCTGACATAACAATGAGCTTCTTATAACATAAAAATTTACTGCAAATTAGTCAACCAACAAACAGTAATGATAATTGTTATTAAGAAAACGTACCATTTGCAAATTTACACAGTACTTCTTCATGAATATTTATATATTACAAATTTTCAGAATATTTTACACTAAACTGAATACACTAACTTCATTAATGGCTTAAAATATTGTTGTCTTAATTATTATAATGGAAGACTAGACTTTGAACATTGTAAAATTCTTGCTCCTGTTTCCAGCTCGCTTTTTTAAAGTTTATAATTAATTTAAAATATTACAGGACATCCGAACCAACTAAGGTGATTCAAATCTAATTTGTGTCATGCGTTACTTTAATGCAGTAACATGACAATATTCGTAAATTTAGCTCGGTTACCTTAGTAATTGCTCGACATACTTATTTAAATTATGTAAGGCGGAATTTTTGTTCTTATTTAAATTTGAACATTAAAACACATTCATTATTATATTTGTATTCATACATCTAATCAGTCAGTTTTTTAACGTGGGAAAACCTCAAAATATTACTTGTGCGTGCGACTAATCTTAACTAATATTTATGTAACACTTTTATGGCAATTTACCTAAAAATTACACAGAAATTCTTAAGAAACTTGAACAATGAGCAGGATGAAGCTCTCTCTTAACATTATAAATTTTTTGGCAATATTTTAAAAATAAATTACATAATAATCAGTTTTCCTTCAACTACCTTTAAAAAAATTTGTAAAATCATTGAAACCTAAGCATGAACAAGATTACCTGAGAAAAAAAATATTTGTTTTAAAATACAAAATAACATACCATTAGGAAAATATTTTTTCGTATACACTTTTCCTAGAAAATAGTCATAGCGTGATTCCCCCTTGTTTATGAAGAATTTTAAAAGGAAAAAAATACAATTTTTTTCTCACACGAAATCATACAAAAAAGTTGAACGTTTTGATTTGAATACAAAACAGAAAGGCACTTTCAACTACTGCGTTTTACGTTTTCCCCTTCATCTTCTCATCTCATTTTCTTCATCCTGCTCATCCTCCTCTTCTTCATTATCTCTCGAATTGTTCTGGTCAAGGAGTGCATGCTCGAGAGTGGCAATCCTGATATTTTGTATGCTCTCCGAGTTCTCATCAGAGCACTTGGCCGAAGCCCATCTCACCATTTGACTTTGTACTGCGGCCAGTCTCAGATGGTTCGTTTGCAGCTTCCCTTTCACTTGAAAGAGATCCTTTTTCACGCTTTGAATCACTGATGACTGCTGACTCTGCGGAGGAAAAAAGAAAAAAAAGTAAGATGCAAGGTTAATAGAACTGTCCAGTTTTTTTGCCGCATTGGGCAACCTCCATTTGAAAAGTTAGCATTTATTAACTTCCGAATGTATATGAGGAGGTTTATGGTTTTATCATCCTGTCTGTCTGTCTGTCTGTCTGTCTGTCTGTAAACACGATTTCTCGGAAACTACTGGACGGATTGACACCAAATTTGGTACACAGGTGCCTTGGGTCAATACAAAGGCCTGAAAGAAATTTCACACCTGTTGACCTTTTGTGACCCGAGATATAGAGATCAAAAGGTCACAATGCATTTTAAATACCAAAAAACTATTTTTTCTGTTTTATGGCGTGAAGATACAACAAATACATGACATTCGGAAGTTGCATATCAGCCATTGCATGGCATTACATTCATCTCGTTTTTAAAGAATTTCTGGTGAGATTGCAATTAAAATAAGTAAACTTTTTGTGTGGACGGCCCCTTCTGAGAATCTGAGAAAAACAACTTTTTTCTCTGAATGAAACCCATAAAAATGGAATGAGCTCACATGCGTCTCAAACAACATGTGTTCAATTTTTTTCTTGAAATGAAGGCCATCCTTTTTTATGAAGGGTGCACTAATTATTTTGGCCTAATTAAGATTTTTAATAATAAATATGCTCACCTGTTGCTCCTTCAAGTCCTCATTGGTCACAAGCACCCCACTGACTCCACTCTCTAGTCTCGCTAGTCCAGTCTGAATTTCCCCGACGCGGTCATCATACTTTTTCTCGAGCTGTTCCAAACTCTGGAATAGTTGAGTACTGCTCTCTTGAAGTTCATCCATTCCTGAGACCTTATCATTTAATTGCTCGAGGGTTAACACGTATTCTTCCATTCGTTTCTCTAAACTTTGGAGACTTCTGGGGGAGGAGTCCACACTTCTTTGGGATCTTCCTCTCGAACTTGAGGAGGATGAAAGGGAGGTGGAGGAGAGGAGACTTTTTAAGGTTCTCTGAGAATTCTCCAGTTTTGAGAGCCTCCTCTCATGATTCTTGTTGGATTGGAGGAGGTCATCGATAAGCGTCTGGAGTTGGTGGACCTTCGATTTGAGACGTTTGTGGTTCAGGTGGTGTCTCATGTTTGGTTTGCCGACTGCATCTAAAAAAAATAATCATTTTAAAAAAATTACAAATAATTCTCCAGAATTTTTCTCCAGTAAAAAACAATTCTCCAGACAAAATATTTTCTCCAGAAAGATTAATTACCTTTCAAAGCCTCCGTAATAAATGTCCTTTCCTCTTGCCCCTCTTCCACCTCATTAGTCTCCTCATTTTCCCCCTCACTATTCCCACTTCCCATCTGAGCCACCAATTTGCTTCCCATTTTCACCTGCCAACTTCTCAAATCCCGGATATTCTCCTTGGCCTCCTTCACATCCTCTTGAGTGCGAACCTGTGCCAGCTTCAATGTCTCCAGTTCTCTTTCCTTCTGAGCCAAAATTTCATCCCGATTCTTGGCAGCTCCTTCCATCCTCTTCTCCAGAGACACAAGTAGTGTTGCATTGCACTGGTCAGAAAGCTCGGAGATTTCTCGGCGAAGTTCACGATGCGAATTTTTTAACCATTCTAACGTCGCATGTTCGTTGTGTAACGTATTTTCCAAAGATGAGGTGGAAATCGCATCTTTGGAGGGTTCATGATGATTCTGATCTTTTGATTTGATAGAGTGCAGTTCCTTCCTGATAGATCGAAAGAAGAAAAAAAAAGTTCTTAAAATCCTTCCAAAAAAAGGGTTAAAAATTTTCATGGAAATTTTTTCCCATTTGTCTTTCTTACCTGAGGTACTCCATCTCCTCCCTCATCTCCACCATCTCACTTTCCACTGCCATCTGTCTATTCTGCTGAGTTAACGCCTCCGTCAGCAAATTCCTCAAGTCAACCAAAAACACAACCATTTTCTCCATCCGTTTCGAATTCTCCTCCAACTTTGACACAATTCCATGTTCCCTCAAATATTTCACAGAGTTCCTCCTCCCACTCTTCTCCTCTCTCACGTTAACATCCTCACTGCCTCCATTTCTCACACTTTCCTCCTCCTCTTTCTTCTTATCCACCTCTTCTTGCTCCTCATCCAACAAATTCTTCAAAATATTCACCTCCTTACTCTCCGCATCCAAAATCACATTAAGCTTATCTCTCAACAATAAAGTCTCTGCAGACATGGCCTTCTCATGATGCTTATCAATATGCTCTAAAACTTTTGCTTCTCCGATAACCAAAAAACTCCCACAAATCACCGCCCACACAAGAAAACAATTCACTCCCTCCATTTTAGTTTCCTCCAACAAAAATTTCATGCACAAAAAAAAAACTTTAAAAATTTCTCACAAAATTTTACATAGGTACTTCCTAACCACTTATTGTTCACTTTTTTTGGCAGTCCAAAAAATCTTCAGGTCTGCACACACCGGCGATCAACACTCAACTGAACAGAAAATGTTAGCTAATCCACCGGGTCATTGTTGCTCCTTCTCATTCTATTCATCATTTTCATATATCCATTTATCCATCTGCTCTTTCTATGTTCTATTCTCCAAAAAAGGTTGAAACACGCAACATCTGCCTTCTCTCGTCAACGTCAAAAGTTTTACTTTAGTGTTTAGAGAGCATTGTTACCTTTTTTTGGTAGACCAGAGACCCCAGCCATAAACCTCCTACATGTAAAAATCTTTCAAGAAAAATATACCGTAACAAGTAGTAAATGACTGTAGGCTTTTCTTGGCTTTGGAGAAGGCCACATGGCACGTGTGTGTGTAGTAGTCTACTTGGCAGTATAGGAGATCTCTCTCTGAAAATTCAGGTTTTTTGGATGATGCATTTGTAAAAGCAGGAAATACGGATAACCTGCAGAGCAGAAGGTCCAGTGGAGAACCTACAATTTTTCTTCGCTGCATCCTTGCCTGCACAAAAAGTGCATTGTTACAAAATGCAGTGGCAAACAAACAATGAAGAAAAAAAGTGGTTGAACTTTTGGAGAAAAAGTTGCTAATAAATTTTTGTACAAAAACGAATGAAGGGTCAGCGGTTGTAAAAATTTAAGGGCTGGCCATCATCAAAAGACAGTTAAAATCTGTAACCGACCTGCCTGCCAGCTTGGTTTATATTTCTTTGAGAAAATTGGAAATCATTCATTATCCGTTTTTCTTACCTGAGCTTACAAGGTTTTTAGTTTAGGATGCATTTTCAATTGTTTATGGAGATCTCTGGTTCACCTATTTACTATTGTGCGTCTCTACGCATCTTTACGTAATATTTGTACCTACCTACATGAGTAATAATTTTCTTCTGTTTTCTTGAACAGTTTTTTGGGGAATGGAGTTTGTAATAAAATAGAATTTTATGAAGGAAGAATGAAAAAGGCATTATGTTTTTATGGGGATCTCTATATATCTTCGTACGTGATATCCTTTTTTTATTCTTAGAGAGGCTATCTACCTATATGTTTTTCTTGTGGAAATGGAGTGTTCAGTTTAGAGTTTCTTGTATTACTCATTAT
Organism: Willowsia buskii; assembly: GCA_034700685.1. Taxonomy (NCBI): domain Eukaryota; kingdom Metazoa; phylum Arthropoda; class Collembola; order Entomobryomorpha; family Entomobryidae; genus Willowsia; species Willowsia buskii. The sequence goes on along the minus strand of JAQIXW010003174.1, from coordinate 1,767 downwards.
TCTGCTGTTATGTTACCTTAAATGCGTATAAGAAGTGTGTAGGTAATGTATTATGATAATGATTGGAAAAAGGTGAGCTATTCTGTGCACTTCTTTTTATCGGCTGCTGACGACGAGTAGGTAGGTATAAAAGCTCAATTGGATTGACATACGGCAGACGAGTGTTCAGAGTTCTGTGGTCTCTGGTCTGGTCGGTGCTCATGCTCGTTTATAGGCAATTCATGAAAAAATAGAGGAAGCAAAAAAGTGTTTGTCCACATCCATCTATAAACCGTTGGTTGTGTTTAAACTACGATGTTTTCTTCAAGTTTAACTGTTTATCTACCAGTGAGCTTTAAGATTAGATCAAGAAAAGTAACGAATGCTTCTATAAATTTTTTCGGATGACTAATGTAACCATCTTGAAAAATTGAGTCGTTACGAGATATTGAATGATGAGTGCATTTTTAAAGAGTAGTGAATTAATGTCTATTGACCATATTAATTAATTATCTACATTAATTCATACAGTGCTATAAAAACTCATTTTCGTAAACTATGCAGGCTTTTAGCCTCACCTTTTGACTTAACTTTCCATCATTTCCGAAGCGGCAAATTTATGATCTGTTTGTTTACAATTTACCACATTCAAACTAATAGTATTTTTGGCCTCAAATTTATCAATTTGTCAATTTAATTTGGAATTACGTGAATCTATTAATCATTTACATTTTTTTGGTTTAATCTACGTTTCAAAATGAATGAAATTTACTTTTTTCATTACAGAGCCTAGCAAATTAAGTATATTTTTGTGTCAAAAACTGGCGTTTGTGTCAGCATAGAATTTTGGGGCATTGTCATACCCCGTCAAATTCATGTAGTAGCATGCAGCCGAAAGGCAATGAAACCTTTCCGGCTGCACTTTTTGAGTACGACGAGTTTGAGGATGTGAGGATACTCGCGTGTTAAGTAGATGGTCATGTTTGACCCTGTATTTGTTGTGCGCTGCTCTATCAGAGCAAGCTTTTCACTTTTAGTTTTTCAGTCGTCTCCAACTCTTCTGACAAGATTGCGAGCAAGTATTTTTTTGTACATTAGTTAGTACACTAGTAGTTAGCATTTTGATTGTACATTGTGATTGCTGGTATTTTTGATAATTAAAGGGAGTTAATTATAAAAAACTGCTTATCATCGTTGCTGGCGTTTATTCTAAAAATTAGGATATTTTTAGTGAGTGATTTTCGCCTCTACGATTCAGCATCACATTTCACAGTTTTCATCCGTCGTTGGAAGTGTGGTCCGAACAAAGTCTTCTGTTTAGTTTTTAGTTTGATAGCGAGCTTCATGAAATAATTGGGATTATTTGTATGCTAGTTCCAACATTTTGAATTTTTCAAAATTTCTTCCCACTCAAATAAAACTGTCGCTTTGTGAGGCTTCCTCTTTTACAATCTTTCATTCATTTTGCAGAGACTCTCCTCAACTCCATAAAACCTGAAGGGATATTCCATTCTTAATTTTAAAGTAGACCTTGTCCACACAGAGAAACTTTTATTGTTGGTTTTACCCCACACATATGTAACCAACTTGAGTTGCCTCATATCTAAATACAAATACTGCTGTGTGGTAGATGGCAAAAATTCTATTCACAAATAAAATATATTTTCCTTGCTTCTACCTGGACATCATGTATTTAGTGCATTTTATTCCATTTCACCTTCAGTAGATAGACCATCAAGACCACCACCATCAAAAGCACACCTGAAAAAAATGCTGGATTTGATACAG
>JAQIXW010003173.1:0-13708 GCA_034700685.1 Willowsia buskii | reverse complement strand
GCAAAATTTTAAGAGCTTTCACACTGGATGTTATCAAACAAATGTCGTCTGCGAAGCAAAAGTGATTAATTATTTTACTTCCGATCCTACAACCTACATTAGACGCATTTAATTGGTCACTGAGACTGTCCATGTAAATTGCAAAATTAATGCTTGACCCGCATCCTCCTTGGCGAACAGAATTCCTGACGCTAAAAGGATGCGACAATGAGTTCCCCCACCGAATTCGGAATGTTTGATTCCGAAACCAAAAGTGAAGTAACTTGACAATCGTAGCATTTATTTGTCTATCACAGAGTTTCTTCAGAAGTAAAAAATGGTTGACCATATCAAACGCTTTTGTTGCATCTAAGTAACACAAAAACACCGGTGTTCCTTTCCTCATATAATGGTGCGCTACTTGCTTCAGAGAGTAGATTGCTAGGTCAGTTCCAGATAACTTTTTGTATCCAAACTGATTGTCATTTGTTTGTAGCTGAAGTCCGCATTCCTCTAAAATTAATAACTCGATTATTTTTGAAAAAATACTCGCAATAGCAATAGGACGGTAGTTGTTCGAATTAGTACTATCTAATCCTTTCTTCTTTAGAATAGGAACTATTAACACATTCATGACACCCGTAGGAAGATACCCATGAAAGAACATTGAGTTTATCAAATCAGTAATGAATGGAGCAATTACATACATTGCATGTTGATAATGCTCAGCCTGAAGCTGTTCCGACCCCACTGCTTTCCCCGTCTTTAGCTTTCGAATGATAGACAGAACCTTGCTCTCTGTCATTATACAGTGCTGGTAAACTGAACGCTTAATATACTTGTGTACCGCTGGCTCATGTTCAATGGACTGATTCAAATTGAATAGCTTCCTGTATACATCCGCCCAGTGTTGACTAATTTCATGTTCACCAGCAACTCCGTCAATACAAGATGAGAGATCAGATGATTCTTTTCCTTGGTTTTTTACAGTGTTCCAAAACTTGACAAAATCCTTTCCAATGTATGACATTGCAAGTTCATCTGATAGTCTAGATGCTTCACCTCTCCTGCAGCTCTTAAGAGCTTTTTTGAATTGTTTTCTGTCATTACACATGGCTGCATAATGCAAATGATTGCATTTTCCAGACTCCACCCATAATTGGAAGGATTTCCGAAATTGCAAATAATAGTTTTTAACAAAGAGATTCCATCCATTGATATTGTGCTGTTGTGTTTTCCCAGATCGTGTAGAAAGAACATCCATTGCACTATTTTTAAGGGAGTCACAAAACACATTATATAGTCTTTCAATGTCAAAGTGATGAGCTGAGTCACTACAGTTGGGCTTCAAACACAGGTTCCAGTTATGCATGTGTAGCTCATTTTTTGCTTGAGTGTTGAACTTATGTAATTCTTCTGAAGACTTTTTCCTCCAGTTAATTTTGCGCCACTCACCAGGAGAATGTAGTGCCGTTTGAACTGTACTTGCTGACTTAAGTTGAATATCAATTAAAAATTGAATAGGAATGTGATCGCTTCCAAATGGAATATTTAGCACTGACACATCTTTAACAATATTGCTGGTTGCTACACAATGATCGATCCATGTTGTGGAGCCCGTCGACTTACTGACAAATGTAAATGTGTCATTACGCAAGTATTTCAAGTCGGCAAGCTCAAGTCCGTGATCATCACACAGCACAACTAGTTCTTGAAATTTCTTAGAAGTTGGTGATAAATTGAAGTCGCCACAAACTATGGTTTGCCCGGAATGGTCCAGTACATTAGATTCTATTTTAGAGAGATATTTTGAGATTAGTTCATCATTTTCTGGCGTGTTGCAGGGCAAGTAAACATTTATAAGAATTAGTTCTCCAGTGGTAGTCTGAACTTTCACAATTGGCATTCTTGAGTCCTCTAAATTTGTACTGATAACAGCACTTGCAAGGTTCTTTCTTATCATCACAGCAGTTCCCCCAAACGGTCTCCCCCTCATTCCGTTCCGATTGTTGGGCATACTTGAGGCACATATACAATGAAAGTTCGGAAACTTGGTCTCTACAAAACTCAATTCAAAGTCATAAAGCCACGTCTCCTGAAGAAATATTACATCAAATTCATTAGCTATTGCTTGTATACATACATAGTTTGATTTAAAATTTTGCATATTCCAAGAGAGCAGTTTCATTTATCCATATTTACGGCTAAGGTCACTCGTTTTTTCATACCAAATGGTTTGACCATAACTCCTGAAGGCCAAAGGGCACTGTCGCTCATGTCTGAGAGAAATTTTGAAAGTGACACATTTCCAATTTCAAAGGTTGCTTTAAACGATGAGTATGTGTTGTACTTTGCATTCCATTTTTCAATGTCACGTAGTTTGTAAGTCGTTATGGTTTTGTTGATGTGATCATGAAGATCCTCACTTGATGTGAGTGGGGAGCACCTGGTGACAAACAAAAATCCTAGTTTTGGTCGAACAACAGACTGAATTGATGACTCCTGAGAGACTCCTATTGTCAGTTTTGGTTTCCGCATGTTTCGTGAAGCAGTAGTAGTACCTCGTTTTGCTTTTCGTCGAACAACCGAGCTCCAAGAGTTCCCGTCATTTCCAGCATTTTCGTTGATGAGAGTGTCAGTACTTCTTTGGTCATCAGTTGGTGTTGGTATACCTGACATTGCTGCAATCTGCGACAACGGCAGGGAACAATTGCCTCGATCAATATGGGTTTCTCGCATCTTAGCTGCTGCAACTGCTGATTCAATTTCCAGAGACGGCATGGTGATTGAATTAATTGAGGCAGTCAAAGTGCTGGCAGCATTGATAACCTCTTCTTTCACTTTTGTGATCTCCTCAAATGTAGAGGCTAAATCTTCAAACTTTGTTTTCAACTCCAGAATCTCCAGTCGAAGCTGTGTCTCATCTCCAATGGAATCTGGAACTATACAGACTTTCCGCAGGTCAATGGCTGCAAAGTTGATATTCTTTCCAAGCCAATCTACCTTCCGTAAAACATCATTAATTTCCTTGAGATCCCTCTTTCGGTCACATTTGGCATTTCTTGTTGATTTTTTCCCAACTAATTCCAAGGACACCAGTTCCTCCCTAGCAGCTTGGATCTCCAGGTCACTGTAGAATTTTGATAGGTGAAGTATGATGTCATCAGTAGTTTTGCACTGCGTAATGGCATTCTCCATTGAGCAGAGCAGCTCATTTACAATTATTTGTCGTCCAACAACAGCCATATTTGAAATGACCCGGTTCGGCACCTATTTCAAACCCAGCAAAAAAGGCTTGGCAGTATTCCAGGTTCCCATAAAGTACAAGTGTCAGTTGATTATAATTATATATTGAATTAGTACTACCTGGGCTAACGCCCAGCTGAGTACGCAGACATTATCTGTACTAGCTGGGACCGGTGGTGTTGAAACTACTAAACTTTTCGATCCTAAATTAGTTTAGTATTTGCTGGCGTCAGATTGTTTTTAATTTACAAAACTTATCTCGTCACGTTTATGAGGGTATTGTACACGTTTTGTAACTTTTGGCAGGAGAGACAATGTCAGCAGCGACTTGTAAATTATAAACGTGGAAAGAATTTTGATAGTTTTTATCACATATTTGAGTGTCAATGTGAGCAATGGATATGCATATACAAAAACAAAAAGTGACGGAGTACTTTTTGCGTGTTTTGTGCATTACAGTTAAATACAAAAGCATAATTTTTTAAATACTTTTCCAATTTTTACCGGCTTTGGCACCCTAATTTTGATTTTCTGCCAGAGAATACAAAACCTTTTAAAAAGTTGCAAAATCCAAAAAAGGTCGATGAAACGGTGGATAAATTTTCTATCGGAATGGCAAGTGGTGGAAACTAAATAAAATTAACTAGCTAGAATATTACATGACCAATACACATGTAAAGTAATCAACCAAGATATTAGGGAATCAAAAAACCTTCTTAGAGTGTTGGAACCAATTTCCTGCTTTATTTAAAGCCATACACATACACATGCCAAGACGTGGATCGTTAAAATAGTAATTTTGCAGCCCATCATTCTCTCCGTCCACCTGTATAGCTAAAACTGACAGAGTTGCTTAAAAGCTACCGTGTCATTTCTGTTTTTTGTATCGTATCGCCATAACATAAGATTTGTTCTAAGTTTCTCCGTAAAAAACACGTATTACAACTTTATGTGTGATCTTTTCATCAGTATAGATAGGCTAAAACTTCAATTGACGGATTTATAACATGCAGTGATAATAACCTAATTTTCTACATTGAAGGCCTAAATAAAATAAAAAAAACTAAACTAAAAAAAATTGATAAAACAAACTACTACAATTAGAAAAACGACTTCATTATATCGCCGCCTTCAAACTAACAACCTGATTCTGCAAAACGTTTGGTAACTAATCGTCTGCAATCTAGATTTCTAATTTTAGCTGGATTTGATTTCGTCAAAATTTTCAAAAAAAAGAATAGAACTTGGAATTTAAACTATGTTTAAATGCAAAAATTGAATCTCTAGACAGCAAGATTACTTTGCCTTCAAGCTTTAAACGATCATAGTAACAATATTTTTTATAATTGGCAACGTTATTACGACGCATTTCAATATTATATTGATTTTAAATACCGTCGTCTGTTGGAAACCATGAATCATTTTATCAACTTAATACTCACAGTAGGATGGGTGATGGGAACATCCAAATTAAATAACTTACATGAGCACTCACACTTGTCTAGATTTCGCTCAAAATTTTACAGCGTTTCACAAGAAAAGAAAGAACTTTATAAATTCAAACCCACACCAAAAGACTTAGAAATTAGAAGAGCTTTAGAAAGGAAACCAATGAAAGATTTAGTTGACTTGATCTCCACATTTGGAGATCAGCATTGTCTCATGTTTATTGACAATTATCCTGGACTTGATATTCCAGAAAACCTATCACACTCTGTTATAATTCGACAGCTTACGCTAGGAAGATATTCGTGGCCAGAGCAGAAAACTGGAGAAGGCATCCTAAGATGGTTTCCATCTGACAACCTTGAATTGAACAAGAGTAATAATTGGTTTTTCATTTACCCCTGCATACCAGCAACTATTACAGCATGTTACTACTGGATCGAGTACATACCTTTTTCGTATAAAACAAAATCTTGGAACTGTGACATTCAAATTTCCCTTTTTCTTCCTGAGACGTTCAAAAACAATTTTTATTTTTCTGATTACCTTGACTATCCAATGATTTTTTACAATTCAGAGAACCTCCCATTTGAAACACAAATATTTCCTTCTGTCTTTTCCATTCAAATTATGGTAATTTCAAACAGTGTCAACATTTCTAACAGTAGGGAGCTTGATTGGATTGAGTCTAGAATGAGTCTTCTCTGGTATTCCGGAAAACCACTAAAGAAATGGAATATTGAACTACTGCTATTAAAAGTAGATCATATACAGTGCCAAACTCCAGAGTTAATTATATACTGTACATTATGTCGACCCAGAACTTACACCAGCACTGACCTGGTCACCACAAATGATTTCATAAACTCTCACAGCAATGCAATCATTCCGGATAATTTTGTGTCAATCAGTTTGAACATGGACGGAAAATTAACAACTGATTTTCAACGCAATATGTATTACTGTGAGAACCAATTTACGAACACCCTTCTTCTCAACAAAGTTCCAGAAAGTGATCAAGTTGCTCAGTCACATGTAAACGTTTGGATGACGTTGCTTTACAACTACTCTTACAAATTGGGAGGCAGTGATAGGTGTGTAAATGGAAAAATACAAAACATGAACAAAGTCTGGGCTTTGTTGACATACGAATTAGAAATGTCATTGGATCACGGAACGTTTGTTGATCAAGGACAGGCGCAAATGTTTGAGTTTGCAATGCTAGATACCATGGGAAATCTTCAGTTTATTGGGTGCGGAGCCACTGGATCTGAATCCTTAGCGTTTAGAGAACTTATAAATGTGTTTGATGGATATATTTGGATATTTATTTTATTAACGTCTGTAGCTTATATAATTGCACTGAGGTCCCTTAGGACAATCAAATCCAACGCATTTACAAAATATCTGGAAGTAGTTGTAAGAGGATATTTGAACCAGGACGATGAAATACGAATTTCAAGGAAAGTATCGACAACTAGATTATATTTGGCTCTGTTCACACTAGCTGTCACGGTCTTAAGCAATGCTTGGAAAAATGATAATGTTTACAACATGGTTTTGCCTCGGAAAGCTGTCCACTTTATAAAATTTAAACAACTATTGGACACCAAATACACATCATACAGTAGAGCAGACAAAGTTTACGCCAATGTTGCAACAAATAGTACGCATGCGTTCAGAGGATTCGATTTTGATGACGGGCATTTTAGTTACACCTTAGATGAGGAATACTGGCTATATTCGGAGGTTTATGGAATGTTAGATGTTGCCTTGGATTACAAAAGCAATGAATTCCTGGTTTATAATAACACATCCTTACATCCACAGAAAACTGCTATTTTTACTGAAGCTATATCAAAAGGCACAATAGACAATTTCAAACCTGTTGATAAATTGGGTGGTAGTGAATTGTACTCTGAAGTATTCCGCGAAACTGAAAAGAAGTACTTATGGCAACATTTAAAAAGCTGCAACAACTCAGCTTTGATTTTGCCGAGTATAATGTGTTCTGAGTACTCATATAAGTTGCGAAAGGAGAATGTATCGGCAGACCGTATTCATCTCGGAGAAGAACGGTACTATCAGTCCTACAATGTATTTCGTTTAAGTGGAAATATACCCTTGTGGTTGGTGAGAAGAATTAGAATTTTTAAAGAGAATGGAGTTATGGGCTGGTGGGGAAATTACATCAAACAAGCCAGGCGTTTGAGACACGCTGTTTTTGATCCGAATGTATTGAATCCAGCTTCAATGAGAGGAAATATATTAGTAATATTCGTGGTACTGATGAGTGGACTTAGCCTTGCGATCTTCTGTATATTAGTTGAATGTTATCGAAATCCCAGGAAATGGGTGAAAAGCATGTTCGATTTATTTAAAACTGGGCAGAGTCAAACTATTCTAGTATGCAAGTTACTTCAAAGAAAAATGCAAGTTACTTCAAAGAAAATTGCAAGTAGTTGGAATCATCCATAAAATGTTCTGTCCAATGTCAAAAACAATGTTTAAACAGTTACACGGTATTTGTAAAACAATCACGAAAGATGCATATTAAAAGCCTTAGTACTAAATAATTGCAGCCAGACATTGGATGTAGGAATAAATAAATATCAAAAATTAATTGTTTTTCTAGTGTTACGAATAAGTACAAATTGGAATACCAATGGGAACATAGTTGGCAAGCATGGCCAAGAAGCAACTATACATCTTTTTAATTACTTACTGGAAAAATGTATAATCGATTTTCGAATGCTTAAAGAATTACAATTTGTACTCTTCACTTAAATTTGTTACAGTCATGAGACCTGCTTACTTGTAAAGCTGATAGAAATAAAAATGATAGTTAATCTCATACGATTTTGAAAATTCCTCACATTTCTGTTTGCAGCGTCACATCTTTCTTTCTCTGCAAAGTTCTTCTAGGTCAAGTGAGAAATGATTTGAATGCAAAAATTACTTAGAATGCTAAACCTGTTAAAAATGGTCAATGCAGAGCTTTTATTGAGAGTTCTTTTCCCAATTTCAAAGATCCTAATCAGCATTTTTCCAGGAAGCTCGTTTTGAAATAATTGCTTATTATGAATTTTGTATTATCAAGTATAGAATTTAATATTCAATTGAATATTTACGAAATATTTATATTCAATAACCCAGAAACACACGATATATATACCATTTTTTGCTATATCATATAATACGTATATATAATGTAAATTACATTATATTAAAAATTACGTTTAAATACATTTTGTTTTATGTTACGTCTCTTTATTCTATTCCACCTACATTTTCCAAAAAAATCACTCTTTCCAGATTTATTCAAAAGCCAACACCAAACTCACAATATTTTGAATAATGTCATCACAAATTGCTAATCCTAATTTTGCACTGGACAAACCATAAGGTCCAACAGATATCCCAATTTTTGGAACAGCTTTCAAAACTTTTCGGGCCTCACTATTTCGAATATGTTTATTCCAAAAACGCTTAAACAGTAAACAATTTTTGCATGGAATCCCTTCTACAAAGTTAAAAAGTAGAGCGAACACAAAGCATATTAGTAAAAGACTAGGCATGACTAGATACGTCACAAACGGCAAACTTTCGGACATTTTAAGTGTTCCATAACCTGAACAAGTTGCAAGCAAAATGTCTGCAAATGTTAAAACTGCTAAGAACCATGCAACAGCGGAATTAAGTGCTGTCATGTAGACTTGAAACGATTTGAATTTGCTGTAAAAATTGTAAAACATTTTTAGAGTTTGGCATTCTTGAGGATTTAAACCACATAAGTTTTCAAGACTCGTAAATGATATCGTGAATTCTAAGGACAAAAATGTCAACGCAAGCAATGAGTATGTAGTTGCTGATAAATATGATACTAGTGCACTATAATATACGCATGCTCCAAGTTTTACGAATAGACTACTTCCAAAAATCAGTTGTAAAGGTTCAAACGTAACAGCGAAAGGGAGCAATGATATTCCAATTGGCAGAATGAAGAAAACCAATATGCTTCCATAATTGTAGTAAAGTATCAAGTTTTCAATTATGCCTTTGTTATTTGTGGCCTGAGAAAACTTTGCACGTTGATTTATGATGTCCTGCAAGAGAGTATTCTTATATGTTGTTATGTACAAAGCAGTGTCACCTATCACTAGGCCACATACCGAAAACGAGTATAAGATAACCTCGTCTAGGTGGTACTGCCCGTACGACTTCCAGTTCAGTGTCAGCCAAATAGAATGCCATACCAGAATTATTGTTAAAATGAAAAGACCAAATTGTGCAAAAATTCGAAAGTCTTTGCGCGGTCCTGGCTGTTTGTAATGCTTGTTGTCAATCAAAACCAGATTGGACAAGTCTGCATAGTACGGGAGGGCAATATATTTTTGTAGAAAATGGTGGGCTTTAAAAACTACCTGAATGGAGGACATCTTCCTTGATCTGCTTTCTTTAAGTTTACAACTGTTTGCTTAGTTTTTATGAAGTTGAAGTGAATAAATTGCTGAAATTATATGGAAACCTTACTAGTTAGAAGTTTAAGGGCAACTAACGAGTTTTTTTTTCTAGTTTGCTTACGACCACAATGCTTCACATTCCCTATACGCCACAGTAAAGTTATTTATGTAAACTATATTAAAGACAAGTTATAACATAATTTATACTCGTTATCGATAATTAAAATTTAAATAAGTTTCTTAAAATACCAGTTTTAATTATAAAAATTTTTCCGCATTGGTTTAACAAAAGCATTTAATTTTTGAAGTAATATTAACTGTAATTTAAATCTAAATAACTTTTTTATCAAGCAGTTTTATTTATTAGGATGGAAAACGCCTTGGTCTAATATTTTACCTATAAACCTATTTATATTCTCAGTATATGTTATACTTTCTAGGTTAATTGAATAAACTATATAATTTTAACCTCGTATGTATGCAATATATATACAACAGCTTTGAAACTTATATTTATAATGCATAAGCTTTTTTTTAGTTTCTCACTAAAGATTTTTAAATTCAACTGTTAGCACTATAACATATGCTGCTAAGCTCATTCTGAGATTCAATGTTCAATGAAAGTTCAAAAATAACATTTTATGCGGTTAAGCAGCACCCATTCTTCCGATTTTTCCTGGTAATGTAACTTTGGCTCATTAACGCACAAGCAAGATAAAATATTAATTTTCATACTTATAAATATCTTCCTTAAGATATCACCTTTGCACGTACGGGTGCTCCGACAGGTAAACAGGAGTTTAAAAAAACGTATGCACCGTTATGAAAGTTGAGGATGTTTTATATTATTAATTTTTTAATGAAACACATGGTTAATTATTTAATATTACAAGTTTTTAAGTATTTAAGGCACAATATTATACTTTAGCTATCACGAACAAAGATAGGAATTCCATGTTATGTGCTGCATTGTTACTTTACCAAACAAAAACCAAATATTTAATTCGGATATTTCTAAACTGGATAACATTTAGTTTTTCATAATTGTTCATACTTGTATAGGTTGTATTATCCAGGTTAATTTATGACTTGGTTTCGCCTTTTATGTTTTTGCTCATTATCACAAACATCCTGCTTATTTATGTAAATTGGAAACTTTAATGCTACATATTATTGATAAACTTAGGGAGTAGGAATTTTAAGGCTTATCAGTTGAAACATATTTCTGGCTTCTTTTTAATTTGTTTTTGAGATAAATTATTTTTCGTTGTGTAAATGAACAAAAAATGTGCAACTTCGTAATTATGTATGGCGCAACAAGATTTAATATAACTTTGCTTTGATGCGCCATGTTCTATAGTACAGAATCAAACAGTATGCATATGAGCGCCACTAAAAAATTAACAAATCAAAAAATAGGGCAGCTGAAGATAATTCTAATAGAGTTTTTACAAATTTTGCTTGAAATAAAAAAAACAACGCAGAATCTTCCATTTCGTTTAAAAAATTTAGAAATTTTGATCCAAATTTAAACTTTTTAGTGATTGCTTGGTCATCTGGAAGATTTTCCTCTCAAATTCTAAAGCCACTAAAGGTGAATTTGCTAATCGAACAAAAGCTCGTGATACCCCTTTCAGATTCCAGTCGTTACAAATGACCATAGTTTTGAACACTTCCTACATTCTGGAAGATAAAAAAAGATTGGAATCAGAAGATCTTCAGAAGAACCAATATTCCCAAAAAACACAACTTATTCACATTAAGTCACCAAATTTTCCAGTTTACACTTGATCTTCCATGAGATTCATATTGACAAAATTGTAGCTCCTTCTTCATTTTACAAATGAGAAAATAATCTAATTTTCATTTATTTTGCAAATTTCTATCCAAATCCCCCATCAAAACTTTTCTATCTGAATGAATGTCTCAGCACGCTGAACTACTCTGTAACTCGCCTATACCTAAGCCCTTTTAGAAGACTTCACCTTGTATGCCCAAAACGTAAGTACAAATTAAAGCGCATGTTCAAAACATTTAAGTCTGCAGGACTTTGGCTGTTGCGGACTTTCTTTTCTTTGATCATCATGAACTGCTATGATGGTAAATTATATTCGTTTTTGGTTTCATATCATTATCCACCAGACCCCGATTCTCCGAAAGAACTTGCTATCTCAGTATCCAGTTGTTTCAATGGACGCTGTCAAATTGTGGAACAGTCAGTTCAGTCAATACGTGGGTCCTGCGTTAAAAAAATATTGAAACCAAAGATCGAATTGAGCTTACCTGTGCAATATGGCACTTTAGCAAATAAACTTAATTTTGCTGATAGTACTGGCCCTGGATAAGTCCAGACTTTTGGAGATCTCATCAAAAAGATATTTAGCTATGGAGATACTCGAACGCCTGCATTTGTCGATTCGTCATCCAATGTGAACATTCTCCAGCCCAAACATGATGCCAAACCTGAAAGTTTTAAAGAGAGAGGAAGTGAAAGCATTTGCTTCTTATCAGGGATGGGTTATGAGGAAATATTTTGCATTAGGCAGAATACAATATGCTATGTGGCAAATGGTAGAGTGTTGGTTTTATAAAATATGGAATGACAATCTCATTTTACTAAAGGAAATCAGGAGGGTTGCGAAAAGTTTGCTAAATGGAGAAGGACGGTGAGTAAAGGAAATTCGGAATGTCGAAATTAGGATAATGTAGTGGCGCATATGATGGATAGTTTGAAAGGGTTCTTCAAGGGAAGATCCAGTTGGGAGGAGGATCGTATGCCGATGTCTATGAAAAGGATTGTATGGGTTGTGAGAATCTGATTGGTAGTATTTGCCGGCTCGTTATTCATTGTGACGTCTGCAATGTGCACTTTTTGGAAGTGACGATTAATAAGCTTAGATGGGTATGGGGTGCTTATGCTAAAACAATTCGAATCCATTATTTATGATGTATTTGCAATGCGATTTGACAAGGGCCACGCCTATCCTTTATATGAAATTATCATTACTCACATCTGAAACTATTCCTACTAAGCGACAACCAAGCTTTTACCAAGAGGAACCCCCATAATTAGTTGTTTAAGCTCCCTTTTTTGTGAACGCGTAACCATATTGTTTTTTATTTGATATTTTGTTAAGAGGTTGGTTAAAAATGAGACATAAATAGATATTCTTATTACAATAAAGATACTTTTTTGAATTTACTCACAAGCAAAGTTACCTTAGTGCCACGTCCGAATCAATATGAGATATACCTTATCTTGTGCAGTTTTTTACGCTGAACAAGATGTATATCTTCATTTTTCTGCGTGGGCTTATCTTTGAAAGTTACGGAGGTTTTAAAATCCACAACAACGTGGATTTGGCTGGCATGTTCTTTAATAAAAAGGGTTTTACATGCAACAAGTCGCGAAATACGCAGTTTAAGCTTTTTGTACTGTATTACGATATATGAAGCGTGTCATTTTGTGATTTTTGGCATGTAAAACCCTTTTTATTAAAGAACATGCCAGCCAAATCCACGTTGTTGTGGATTTTAAAACCTCCGTAACTTTCAAAGATAAGCCCACGCAGAAAAATGAAGATATACATCTTGTTCAGCGTAAAAAACTGCACAAGATAAGGTATGTCTCATGTTGATTTTGACGTGGCACTAAGGTAACTTTGCTTGTTAGTGAAATCAGTAAATTTTAAATGAAGTTTTCTATTAGGAAAGTTATTTCAAAGATAATAATCCACATTTTTTCTGGAAATTCGTTCTGAAATAATTGTTTATTATGTGGTTTGTATAATTGCGTAGAATTGTATAGAAGTTAAATGTATAAACGAAATGAGGATATTAAATAATCAAAAATCAGACGCCATACGTAATCTGGGTATATAAATAGCTTTATTTATAATATAATAAACCAATGGCACATTTCACTATACTAAGTTAGAGTGCAGCATAAAAAAGTCATATGGCTTTAATAATGTGAAAGTTAAAACAATCCAACAACGGTTGTATTGACAAATCATACGTTGCAAAGAAATCATAGTGAATTCTTACAAAAACTAATTATTAACTCCAACAATTAATTTCCAACTATTTTAAATTTTTAATATAGAAAATCTTAAAAAGCTAAACTCAGGTTAATATATATATAGCATGACATTTTTATACAATTATCGTAAATTAATTGCTAATTAAAATTGATTTAGAAATACAATAAAACGCTATAATATAAACTATGTAAGCACATAATATAATTTGTGCTACCTTACGTCTCAAAGTTGATTCTTTTTTCCTACTTTTCATTCCAAAACCCTTTTTCCCAAGTAACTCAAAATGCAAGCACCAAATTCACAATATTTTGAATAATATCATCGCAAATTGCTAACCCTAATTTTGCAGTGGATAAACCATAAGGTCCGATGGATATCCCAATATTTGGAACAGCTTTTAGAGCTTTTCTGGCCTCCCTATTTCGAATATTTTGACTCCAAAAACGTTTAAATAACAAACAGTTTTCGCACGGAATACCTGCCACGAAGGTAAAAACTAATGCGATAACAAAACATATTAGTGTAAGACTA
>JAQIXW010003172.1:0-13709 GCA_034700685.1 Willowsia buskii | reverse complement strand
AGAACACAGAAAAAACTGCTCATGACTATCATCCTCTCAGAAAGCATTAGCTCCTATATAGAAACTTATAATATGCTCGCTTTCAAAAGACCATGAACCAAAAACGCGACGTCCTTGTTTTCCTTTCACACAAATTATCACAAGCTTGTCATTCCCTTTCCTCTTCTTTTTTCTTCTTTTCCTCCTGTCTTCTTTTTTTCTCAAACTGCGCACTGAAGATACTGTTCGAAAGCCTTGTTTTAAAATAAACAACTCCGTCGTCGTACAATTATTGCTGTTTATTATAAGATCACTCCTTTTTCCCTATGTTTCCTTCCACCTTCCCCACACACTCACCATCGTCCTCATCATCTTCTTCATCATATTATCATTCTTCGCAGCACACACTCCACACAACTACTGATCATCATGAACATGGCTTCTTGGCAGTGAAATAAGTTTTCTGGCATATAATAGTAATAATAATATGCCTTCTGCAACTGCACTGTAGGCTTTCTGCCCTTTCAAGTTTCAAAAAAGACTTATAGGAAGATCATGTAAATAGACGAAAAAAGAGAAATAAAGAGAACTCTTTAAAACAATATCCGTGTCTGATGATGAGAATGAGAAGGGGAGATGCAAGCTCATCATCAATATTATCGTATCAGACTTATCTTCTTTCTTTTTCTTCTTCTTCTTTATACCCCAGCAACATCAAAAGAACAATTTTACCTTACCATTACCACCATCATCACCCAAGTGGTAGTCAAGTAATGTGTTAAAATTATGTAGTATGCATTTCTGTGTAAATAACATTAACCCAGTGTGGTGTTTAACACAGTGAATGAATTTAGATGATTTTTCTGGTCAGTCTCATCATTTTCATCAAAAATTTATAAAATTATAGTATGCGTATCTTCTTTCGGCACTGTTAACCCGTTGAGAAATAAAAATCGCAGATTTTTTTCTGTGTGATTCTTAAGTGTGGTGAGAATAAAAGCTGTGTATTCGTTGCATTGTTATAAGAAGTTAAATTTGACATGAAAGCTAAGTTATATAGGTACACCACTCACTTTCTTCATGTTTATTATTAATTGCCATGATGATGGTACTTGCTGTGTACTCTCATCGTTTAAACTCATTTATTATTAATAATTTTTTCATATTTTTTTCGGGGCTCAGATTCTTGGGAGCTTGCGATTAAAGTGTGTGCTTGTAATTACAGCTACCTATATGTGCAATAACTATCCATTTCATTATAAATCTTCTTTGGCACCTTTTTCATACTATCAAATTATTTTATGTATATAATTATTTGCGAATATCGTACACCACTTTTCTGAAATGATATAGCAAATAAAAGTTTGAAAAATTAGGCATATTCTTTATGCATTTTTAAAGCAGAAAAAGAATCAGTTCATCTGCCGCAACGCTTTTAGTTGGGTTGGGTTGGGACGGGATTCTCTTGTCGAGAGAATGAATGAAACAAGACGTGAGCATTTGCTTCCTCAACTGAAATTAAATGAACAAAGAAAACGGATTTGGCAGCGAACCCAGAAAGAACATGTGTGTGGAGAAATGTGATGTGCATAACGTACTAAAAGAGAGACGCCATATAACCATAACAAACTAGAACTACAAAACTATGTATGTACATAAACTTCAGAGATTACTTTGTGCTCACCCGTTATTTTACACATGCTGAGAATAATACATAGTAAAATGTTGCTAATGTAATGGATAAACGGGAAACTTACAATGTTTTTTTTTATTCCCTAGTCATAGTAGCACTTCCGATTTGAACTTACCTATTTTGCTCTAGTTCTTTACTCACTACTCCACCTCCACTGCGGTGATAAATCAACTCTGCAAGAAGCGTTACAAATGCTTACAGATTCATTTTAAAGCTTAAGAAAACATATTATTGTAGCGTTTGCTTCAGTATATTGTACTATTTGTGTTTTCTCTTCTGAAGTAATTTCTGCTCAAGATGACATGCTGTTGGCTTTCCATTTTCCGGATTCTCTCAGAATCTCATTTTCATTCCTTACTGATGTTGTTCATTTTGTTGATGTAATTCTTCCAGCTCCAAGTCTTTCTCGTTTAAAATAATATAAACAAATGAAGCATTTAAAATGTTGCTACTAGGGTACATGAACTTATGCGCTCTGTTGGCTTTAAGTCAAATGCGTAAGAATGTACATCAGATTTGTAGTAATTTTTGTATCATTAGGAGGTAGAAAATGTTTATTTCTGTTTTCATAAGCTTGGGATAAACAGTGACAGCCAATAAATGATTTGCTTATTTACGTTTGAAACAACGCTAATCATTGAGTTAAATTAATCATGACAAATCTTTTGACTTTAGTTTCAATGAACTAAAGAGTAGTTCAAATTTTCTATTGTATTTACTGTTTTTTGTTTTTTTACTCTGTATACTTGCTGTTTGTTTGAATGCAATCAATTTCTTTTTAATTTACCTGTTTGCCTAATATATATTGATATTAGTTGGTAATAAAACCTGCCTGAGAGAACTATTTAGTTGCTTGTACTTTTAGTACAAATACTAAATAATGTATTTTGAGTCTTGAAATAGATATTTCGGTTTTGATTGGAGCAACGCTTTATTACCAGTTGATTTATAACTATCACGAATGCAGCTGCAGCGTAACTAAGGTAAACATAATTGGTACATTGTTGATTGATACTACTAATCCATTCAAACATCTACCAACCATTATGTCTCTAAAATACGTAATCTTTCTCCTTATTCCGCATTCATAATAGGAGTACTTACGATTAGTACTTAATAGCAAAAATACAGTACCTGATTTGCAATCGATTCCAAATGTAAACCTTTTTATTAACAAATAATAAATAAAGCAATTAAGTTATTTTCGATTAGTACTAAAATGAAGAATCCATCAGTACATTAATTATTGCACTTGCACATTGTACTCACTCTTGCTTGAAACTACAGTACACCAGTGCATTATTCCTGTTTGCTCTGTCAATCATATCATGTTAAGAAGTTTTAATGTACGTAGATACAACTCCTTTTTTTTGAAGTACCAATCATTTTAAAATCTTCATGTCTATGTTCACCCGCAGTTAATTTGTTTTGAAACTTCCCATCTACTCTTACAAAACTCCACCAATAAAAAATGACACTTAAAACATGAAACTACATCCTACTATGTGCTGCTTGCAATTTGTTCGCTAAAAATTTATGATGAGAATAACAGGCACATGGTACATTGTTGTCTTGTTTCACCCTGCTAATCCACCATTTCACACATTCTTTTATTACGCCTTTTATTACCACAACCATCATAAATGATTTGGTTTTTGTTGAATTGATGATTTTTGTTTATTTTTATTTTTGCTGCTGCTTCTTCTTCATAAAGCTAACGGACGCGATCAACTCTCCTCTCGAGAACAGATAGCGTCTGTAAGTCTGCAATAACATGAAATGCTCAGTTGCACGAAAATGTACCTGAGTAGATGTGTCGATTAAAAGGATCATGTTCTTATCCGAAAAGGCCTGACGTTGAAAGCTGAATGTACTTTGTTACGCTACACATAATCTTACTCACTCTTCTTCTCGTCGGCTCATCATCGATGGAAACTTTTGTTTCAAAATCTCTGCAGATCAGTGAAAGATTCGCCATTATATTTCATTCGCCCACACAAACACACGCTTTTAAGGTTTGGCTGTATAAATCATTTCAAAAAAGGCTGAAAACAATAAGTGGCTATAAATACATGGCTTTGTGTGCTATGCTGTAAATCTGTTGCATGAAAAGGGCTGATGTATTGCTCCCATTAAGATTTCATAAATTATTCGCAAAGAAAAGTGAAGACGTCATGTGCTAAGCACAACTTATGATGAAGCTCGTTTAATTCAATCATCGTTTCTGTGTTCAATCGATCCCATATCATGTTCCTTTTCGATCTACAAAAAGCAACGAAATTAATCGCGTAATTTTGCTCAAGTAAAAAGTATGTGGTTCAGCTGCAGGCTTCAATGCTGACCATGTGCGATGATTGATGTTACCTAGGTAGTAGTAAGTATTCAAGGATGAGTAATTAGTGCAAAATATTATTCGCAATAGTAGTAATATAATTTATTTGTTCATACATATAAAAGATCATCATTACATAAAAAGTAATTAAAATATTTATTTTAAAAGGGACATGCATATTTTTTAAGTATAATCATCAGGTAATTATGATCACCAGCAATCCGCAGATGCAAATTTTCTATAATAATAAAAAATAATTAATAATTATGTTCAGATTTTAAGAATTCATGTCATTATTTCATCACGCCGGAAACCAAACTTCTTTGAAGGCATTTTCTCATAATTATAGTCACCAACTCATCAATTAACACGTTATCAATCATATTTTTTTAGCTGACTGCCTTGCCATTACCGCTGATTATCGTCCCATGTTGACTCGCATCATCACAATTCATAATTGTAAACTATAGTAATTATTCATAGTAATTAATAAGTTGAGAGAAGAACTAAAATGTACTTTCGTAATTCTAATTAAGGTACTTGATAATTTAATTATGAATTTTTTTACTAACTCGAACAATAAGCATAATAATAATAGTAGTACTTATGATAGGATATTTGTAAGAAATTATAGATTTTCTAATAAGTAGCTAGTCTTTGTTGGCGTCCTCTCCTAACTTTCCGCGTAAGGCGAGGTAATCCCTGATTTTCTACAAACGCGTTTCTTGCTACAGGACCATTATGCCCGAGGACAAAGTTGGCTGCATCAGGGAATCTCATTGTTAATGGCTGTCCATTGTTGCACTGGGTTTTTTGAGAGGGACAGAATGGAACAACGGCAGGTCTGGAGTAGGCGTTGGCACTGCAATCTGGATAAAATATCACTGGAACTTGTGACAATAAAGCTCCTGGGATTTGTAAGAAGTCTTCGTCGGTGAGAGTTGGCGGCTGTTGTGGATTCTGTTGACTGGGTTGATTGCAAGAGCTGCATTCTGAAGCACAGAATTCTTCGCTGGTGGTGTTTCTCAGTGGACTTCCGGTGGACACTGGTCGGTTAAATTGAGTTGTTGTTGGAGCAGTAGAAAACGGAGACGACCCTCGAGTTGTTGGTGTGGGAGGATTAGAAGTTGCGGTACCTTAAAAAATGTCGCTAACATTGAAAATTTTCTCTAGTAAATTGCAAATGAGAATAATATGAAAGATTACATACCTGTGTTGGCGTCTTGTGGAAGAACTGTAGTAGGAATGGGTTGTCTGAAGGTCGTGGAAAATCTATTTGTAGTGGATGCTGGGCCTGTAGGATTCAAAGTGGTCGGAGTTCTGGTACCAGATGTGGAGCCAGGCACAGTTTGTTGATTGGTACTGCTTGGTTGTAAGGTGCTAGGATTATTGAATGTGCCTGAAAATCCAGTGACGGGAAATCTGGATCCGGTCACGCCAGGTGTTGTGCCAGTTGGTTGACGGCGTGTGTTAGACTCACCGGTTGTTGGTCTACTGGATCCTGAAGGTGTGGGAGGAAGGGAACTGGTTGTACCTCTATTCTCAGTATTTGTACTTTGTTGGCTGCTAGGGAAAGTGGTATCTGGGGAAGATGGCTGTGTGACCAAAGTGCTTCCTGTTGGATTGCGAGTGGTGCCAGTGGCTCCAATGGTTGTCGGGTTTCTTGCGGCAGTAGTGCCTCTTGAGGGAATACGAGTGGCTGTGCTTGTAGCTGCAGTTGGTTGACGATTAGCACTGGTTCCAACAGTGTTAGCTGTCAAATCTTCATCGCTGTCTCCTGATGCCCCATAGGAGGGACCAGCATTGGGTTGCCTGCCAGGTGGTCTGTTGCTTCCAGAGTCAACAGGTACCTCGTTATTTCTGGTTGTTAAGCCTGGGGTAGCACCAGAGTTACTTCCTGTGCCAAATCCAACAGATGGGTTAGGAGTGGTGGTTGTTCTCAATAAATTAAAGTTGGACGCAGTCGGTGCCCTTGTCGAAGCTGAGATTCCACTACTCAAAGATGGCTCTGTAGGAGTTGGAATGAGTCTGGAGAACTGTCTGTTATTGGACAACGGAGTGTTTGACGAGAAAGGTCCTGAAGCAGTAGTAGCTGGGCCGCTGGTAGAAACTGGTCTTCCGTTTCCTGACAAGCTGCCTCTGTTGGGCAACAGAGGACCGTCATTGGATGACTGGCTGTCTGTAATATCTTCTATAGGGGCAGAGGATGATGGCGCCTCAGTAGTTTGTACAACTCCTCCACTAAACGCTGGACGACTAGGTACTCCTGCCGTTGGATTAGTGAATCTTGCACCAGTAAAGCTGCCAGTGGTTGTTGGTCTACTTCCGATTGGAACAGAAGCAGTGGTTCCAGGAGAAGATGCTAAATTTGGAACGATGTTATTGTTGGATGCCTGCTCTAAAGGTGAGTTTGTATTTTGTGCTTGCTGGGTTGTGCCAACTTGAAGGCGTCCAGAGGTAGGTTGTGGTCCTATGGTACTGGGAGTGTTAAACTGGATGACATCAAAGGATCCTGATGGAACGGGGGTATTTCTATTTCCGAAACTTGACAATGCAGAAGGGGCACCCGTACTTGGAATGGCTGCCGTCTGAAATACGTATATTATGTACTTTATTATAATAACTACCTTAAAGTCACAATAAATTTAATAATAGATGAATCCAAGATAGTTACCACTAATCTGTCTGCAGGGGTAGAGCCAAATTGGATTGGTGCATTAGTAACAACATTACTACTAGATGCTATCCTTTCAGCAACATTGGCACACATTTCAGGGAAAAACAAATCTGCCCATTTGATTGTATGACCATTGTGATGTCCTGTTCCCTCGGGATTTTCAGCAGGGTAGAATAATTCAACATCTTGTCCCTGTCGCACAGGTCTGTAGCCCCAAGCATCGGACACATAAAATGTCATGTGGTTCTTACTATCCGGTCCCTCGTACCCATAGCACCCATAGACCACCTCGTCGATGGCTCTATTCTCATGATGAAACTGGCCCACAGGACCGGACGGTTTCACATCATATCCATAGTTGTAGTTACCAAGTTCAAAGTTTTGATTGTAGTAGTGCGTTTTGTTTTCGTCCTCAATGTCGACAATGGTGAGTGTGCCACCGTCCCCATCATCCTTAATGTTCCCCACCACCTTTCCATAGTTCTCCGCTACGTGGACAGCTAACCACACGATGATTAGCTCAAGTAGCGCTATCTAAAATGTCAAGAGAAGCAGAAAGAGTTTTAATTAGCGTGATTATTTTTACTCAATCCTATAATTATCATAATTACTATGGTAAAAATTAAGATATTTGCATATTTAATATTTTGCACTGTGCATTTTTAAATATAGAATGGTAAACAGAACAGAACTGGAAATCAAACTCTTACGTCTAACAATTATTTCAACAGTTACTCTTGTCCGAAATTCTCATTCCTAGCCAATAACTCATTTAATTAGCCAGTCAAACTGAATTGCCTTTTCCATCTCCATCATCATCGGTATATCAACAATTAAAAACTTGATGCACAACAGTTCAAGGCTGACCGCAAGCAACCTGCTGCAAGTTACAAAATCATTTTGATCCTAAAATGCATCAAAATTATCCACTCTTCTTTATCAGTTTCGCTGAATATTAAAATGTTCAGACTATTTTTAAGAGACGTTGCCTTTCCATTGTATTGGGTATAAACCTTTTGACGTTTCATCGACATCAGCCCGGTGCTGCTTTTCAAAAAAATGTTGGTCTCGTGCCATGTAGGTTGCATAATTGCATTAATATGTAGCAACATTTCATTCGAAATGTCATGGCAAGCACACCTTAATACTTGTATCATCATCAGAGATGAGAAACATGAGAAGCATGGTGATAGTCGCGAAGCGACGAAGATGATGAACAACGCTACCTCCATCAAATCAATTAACTATTAACCCAAGTGGTAATTAATAAGAAACAACACTCAAGTCATGATTTTGTGTAAGAAAATACTAATTACTCGTTCAGAAAGTGAAAAATACTCTTATTCATGTTTATTCAGTTGATGATGTGACTTTGTTTGTGCGCCGTCCTCGTCGTGTGTTGTATGCTGATATCTCTTCAAAAATTATGAAGTATTTTCCAATGTGACATGTTGTTGAGAATTGAATTAGTCACGATAAATGAGCGAACATTATGGTTATTGAGTTATGCGAAAAGAATAGTTGTAATAATGATTGTACAAAAGGAATGAAAAAAAATTTAAAAATTAAACTGTATAATATTAATAATGATAAAAGATTGAAGTTATTTTTTTGCATTATTACATATTATGCCATAGTAACCGATTTCATTAAGATTGTAAAATGCATTATTATTATTATTTCTACTTAGTTTTCTGTCTGTTGTGTATCCTACTGTCAAGATTCTCCCTTCCATAATCCCATTTAGGTAACTATATTTTCGTTCAACTGTGCTATGTTCCATTTCATTCAGATCTAGGGAAACTGAATTTAGTTTTTTTTTGTGCAAAAGCAGTTGCCCTCATAAACAAGATGCAATAATTACTTTCGTTTTTATTCCCTGTCATCATACTCATCATAGCAATCACTAGTACCACCGGGGAAGCTTGATTAATTTGTTTAAGGTTATGATAGTGGATGTGAGTTATTGGATCTAGCACAAGGCAGGTCTATGTTTCTTGATTTTCATGATAATCTCCATGATAAATAAAATAATAAGTTGTAAAACAAAGTGTTGATTATTTCATACTTAAAATATAATCAAACATGTATCGTAAAGGTGGGTTCGCAAATCAGAAGAGAGAAAACTCCTATTGGATGAGCAAATATCTCACATTAACTTGAATGATTTAAGAATATCGATCATCCTCCAAAACACACTTCTTTCTACTGCAGAAGTGCAGATCCTTTCTCTACAAGCGTCAATTATACATAGGGACTTTTCAGCAAAAAAAAGATGAAAAATAATTGCATGGTGTGACCCAGACCTTAAATATTTATTAATAATATGAAAAGAACTATAAAAATATTAATAAATATGGTAATTGTATTAAACTTGCACATTATTTTCTACCTCAGTCAACCAGCAACAAGTTTGCAAAGCCAATATTATTATCTTTTACTGCAACAAAGTTAATTTTTTTGATTCAGCATGATAATTTACTGAATATTATTGACGTTGACTGTAGAAGATAGTAATGAGCTGCGCCTTGAAATTTTCAATTTCTTTGATAGCATACCTATCATCCGAATACGTATTTATCTGCAAGTATCTACACATCTATCCAAAATAACTCTACAAAACGCGCATAATAACGACTCATAACAATAACGATAAGATGCTATTATATGATAAATGGTAATGACTTGCATTGCCTTATTAAAAGGGCACATTAACGAGCCCTAACGGCGCACGCTTCTTCAATTTTTTAAGGCAAAAGCTGCAACAACAGTAGTAGTGACATAACAATAATAATAAAAATACCATCGAGAAGAATCGCTTCTTCTTTGCCAACCGTTTTCAGCAGCTATCATCATAATAGCGCATCTTTGTATCCGCATTTTGGGATATGGCAATAGGCCACAGCATACGGGATAGGATGATGATGGGTAATAATAACAACAATAAAAAATGCTGTTGTTGCGATAAATTGTATGATCAATTCAGATAAAATTATGTGCCTATGCGATAATAATCAAAATAATAAGTACCTATAAATAGCTGCAAGGTATACAGCCAAAAAAACGCATTATTTATTTAATTTCTTAAACGCAACAATGGCAGATTAACCTAGACCATCATCATCTCATTCAGAATACATCAAATTACTTACATGAATGTGACCATGAAAACTTCAATCTCCATCTATCTGACTGACAATCAATATTAGTATCAACTATTTCAACTAAAACTGAAAATTTGTAGAAATAAATTGTTAGCAGAAAATTTTCATTTATACTGGCATGTTGACTCCGATGCGATGTAGTCAGTTCAGACTATAATATGAAGAGATACGTATTTACTGTACTATAGTTTACAGATATTTTTTTTGGTAAATACAAAAAAGATTGAATATGGAGAAACCAGTAGTAATGAGGCCGATTTTATCAATGCGTGATGCTATTAAGATTATCGGACGAGATGACTTATCTGCATACGGTAGTATGTATTAAAGTTATATCAATATGCAGTTAAGCTTAATGCATGAAATTAAAGTGACACTAGTCATCTGACGGGTTTGCTAGTTTGCTATTTTAGACTTACTGTTGAATTGAATTGGACATGAAGGTTTGTATAAGAAACGGTTACAAGGCACGGCAGATAATTGAAAGAGATTATCCATATTACTTAAACAGAGAAAGCTTCCAATTATCTGGAACATACTCTGTCCAAATTCCTTCGCTAATTTATCTAATCTATGTAATAAGCTTATACAGCTTTTGTGAACTGTTAAGATAAAATTAAATCTTCTGAAAAGTATCATATTTCATCAAAAAATGTCGTGCAAAAAGAACAATAACAGAGGCGCGTGTCGTTTCATCCGAGCAAATTTGCATTCCTTCGCTCACTCATGCATGCTTCTGCTCTGCTGCTACCATCATGCATTTCCTCGTATATGCTAAACTTGATCATCACAGCTCAAGAATTGGGTGGTACCCATTCTCAATAGATGCCTGACCTTTGAACAATAGCTGCTATCAAGTTCACCTGACAAAACATTTCACTCCACTTACTTTACTACTTCCACAACCTATCATGCAATTAAAGCTCGCATAAAGTCAGGCCATCATCGTCAACGTGTCTTTAGTAGTGCCTACCAATAAATAATACTAGGGACTGACGTGCTTTCATATTTAACAGAACTATGAACTATTACATGTACTCCAATAAATCTATGATGGTGTCACCCAGCTAAAAAACAGTGTCGTTCCTTGCTTCTGTGTATACACTCTTATTTATTAAATGTCAAAATAAATAGTGAAAAATGCAGTGATCTTTTATTTTCCGATTGGTAGTGGAAACCTCCTCTTCTCGATGATGATGGTGTTTAGCTAAGGCTTAACTCGAGAGCTGCACGACCTTGACTAATTTCCCTTTGACCCTCCTGTCAACAGGCGCCAATGATTATAATCGTTTTGATCATTACGGAATTTATGACTTTTTATCGATACGAATCACCATCGTTCTGCCGTCCTGTAAACTCGCCAACTGCAGCAACCATTAATCCACTTGTCTGTGTGCTCCCTTAAAACCAAGAAAGCGTCGTGTAGCGTTCAAAACAATGCTTGTTGACGCATTTCACTGCGGCATGGCTACCGCCACATCAGACTAGTTAAATAATAGTAAATTTTTGTCTATTTATCAACAACCCTAAAATATTCAATTGGTACTTAAAGAACGAACATTGTAAATCATGCCGGCAGACAAAACAACCACTTGTTAATACGACTATTACTATTGCTATTGTTGTGATTGATGATGCATTATTTTGGCAACAAAATTCCATTTAATTTTTTCTTCCTTCCTCTCTCTCTCTCTCCACCTCACTCCAGAGTAATTTATGACTTCACGGAAACTTACAAAATGTTTGCACCATGTACTTTATGTCTGCCTTCTGTAGCGTTCAAATGGCGGCGATCAATGGTCATAAAAATCAGTAAAATATTATTGTCCTGTGACACCACCGTAATTGTGTCCACCAATGTCCAATAGTAATACATACATAATTTGTAATATTGGCCATCCACCACTACATACAAAGGAATGTGACAATGTGCGTGGCACATTATGTCCATTATTATTGAGCGACTATGGTAGTACTCAAATTGGAAAAAAATCCACTATATTATGTCACGTACTGGCGTTTCTTAAATGCAAGGAGTAGCTTTGCAAGACATCGTGAAACTTTGAAATTGTTCACCTGGCTGAGCCGAGTCAGACTAAGACGGAGAGAGAGGAATGAAAAATGGTAGGACATTAGAGTGAGTTGATATGATGTCGATGATGATGGTGCTGATGAAGAAGATAGTAAGGAAACCTTGCTTTTGCATAACCGAATCAATAGCAACAACAAAACCTTCAAATACCAATTTGATACGATTGCAATCAAATAATAATAATAATGATTTGGTGTTGGCAGTGAGTCTTGAGTCAACCATTTTGTCATGTTGTTTGAAGAGACAAGATCAAAAGCTGATGGAATATATATATAAGCAGAGATGCAAAAGAGGAGAAAAACAGTGCATAAATGCCTCTACAGTTAAAACTTTACTGCCACATTAGGATCTAAAAATGCATTCTTCTTCTTTGGCGACGGATTGACAGGAGTATTATTAATACACATTCAACATTATTATTATTATTAGATGTGCGTCTGTGTACTTATCGTGTTGTCAACGAATGACAACTCTAGCAATGGTCAGAAGACGTTTGGCTTTGATTTTCTTGAGAGACTCTGTTTTGCAATGAAGAAAGTCATGTGGATTTATTGGCTGTACGGGCACTCGTATAAATGCCAAGGTTACGTGCTATACTTCCATTTCCATGCCATTAATCTCTCATTGGTAGTCAAACCTAAGGTTACAAATTATGTGGTTGTGGAAGTAGTAAAACATTACCAGGGTTTCACTCCTGTTACGAATGTAGTTTTTTTTCACTGTGGAGACCAGAGTCTATAAACTTATTCACAAAATACATGCAAGGAAGGAAGTAGCATTGCATATGAGTTTTGACGCAACAATGATTGCTTCACATCTCCCAAAAGTATTTAATTGAATAAAGTGTAAAAACTGAGCTGAGGCCCATTTACTTCTTACTTCTGACTGTCTATGACATTCTGTAGAATTAGATGTTTTTTTAAAAAGCTGCATGTTAGCCACACCATTGCCCAACATTTAGCTATAACTGTTGTCTAAAATGTATTCAGGCGTTCAGAGTTTTAAATAATATCTTAACAAGGTGTTCGTCAAGAATAATAAGGTGTACAATGCAGCAAATTTTTATAGGTATATTCACATCAATCTATAGCGTCTAGGTACATAAATTCAGAACAAAAACTATATCAGACACAATTTTGGAATACAAACTAATACTGCCCCTAACCGACCCAAGCCCAACTATTAAGATTTACCATGTAAAAAATATGCTGCGTTGGTCAACGAGTTTTTAGAAGTCATATCATTAATATTTTTTCTGACCGAATGAATGCAATGCAGTACAGAGCGTTATGCCCTTTGACAAGCTGTGTCATCGTCATCATTGTCGTTACATAATATGTAGCATCATAATGCTCATCTCCTAAATAGAACATGATACAATCGTGTTGAGCAAATGAGTGTCATCACAGACAACAATGCAAGAAGATGAAGTATAATCAGCTAATATAATATTCTCTCTTTAGTCTGACGATGGGTAAGTACATCTGCACACACATGTCGTTGCAGATCTTTTTTGGGGAAATGTGAGATTAAGTGCATTACTTAATCAATAGTTTTTAAGTAGGTACACATATTGTTATGCGTGTTACATTGTTCCTCGGGTAAAGGTTAAATGGAAAATAACTTCTTGTTACTTCGCAACTTCATGTGTTTTTTTCGGTTGCTTCGTCCATCTCCTGCTTAAATTTGAATCACGAATCACGAATCACGACACCTCACATGGTGTGATATTATAATAGCTGATACGAAAAGAAACAATAATGTACGCATAT
>JAQIXW010003171.1:0-13712 GCA_034700685.1 Willowsia buskii | reverse complement strand
ATAGATCCTTAAAGCTTATTACCTATTTTATGGAACATAGAAAATATTATTGCACCGTTCTATACACATAGAGGTTATGCGAATCATGTATTCAACCACTTTCAGTTACTAAATACTGTCATCTTATCCCATAGGTTCAACTAAATAGTGAGCGTATTAGTGACTTCTGTCACTGGTATATTCACCCTGAGCCTTCTTCAAGAAATAACAAGATAAAAGTTTTAGTTTTTTTTGTTTTTTTTTTTGCGACAACTGCCACAGCTTCAGTTAGTGCACGACATATGGTATTGCACTTCTAGAGCTATCATGTTCCTCTCACACATCCTGCATTTAATTTCCAAAAACTGTTTCACCTTCAAATGGAGGAAGTACGTATAGCTTTAAACTTACACGAAAGATTTATGGCGCAGCAACGCAACCTGTCAAAGGAAGCGGGCATACAGGTGTACGCATATGGCTTTGAAAAGTCTCCCCGACACTTTTTTCTTTCGCATTTCATGATGCTCAAGATTTTATAAAATTGAAATTGTATTTTGCATGACACGCAAACGCAAGCATGTAGGAAACTGGAGAAGTTCTCTCTCATTACATGTCATTTTTGGAGTCGTCTCTCTATTATACAAATACACACAACCAAAACATTTATTATAAAGATGTTTTGGTTCAACCTGCAATGTCATACAGCGTACAAACAGCGCTGATGTTTATAATGGGTGCTGACACCGACACCTAAAAATATCGTGCGTAAATTCCACTTCCTCTCTTCTGGCATATTAAGCTCCTGTTGTGAATATGTTCCACGGAGATTTAGCAACCTTAGGCTTAAAAACCACCATCCAATCAAGAGAATAAATTTCCCACACGTTCCCAGATAATACTTAATTCAAAACTTATTACTAGATTGAGCGTATTTACTGCACATAAATACATGGGTCAAAGTGACTAAAATAAACTGCACTCAGCCACGTGTAAATTGTAAACGTAGATTTATTGTCTGATGTGGACTTTTCATGGATTATTAATGTTATTATTATGATTATGTGAATCAATTGGCACCTATGCAGACAGCAACTTGTCAGCTACAAAGCAAAAACAACTGGGTTCCCTTAATTTTTTCTTTATAGAAAATAAGCAAAGCATTTCCTGAAGGTAAGCTTTACACTTGCACTTTGCAAATCATTAGCCTACTGCCGGACGCATACAGCAACTAGTAATTATTATTTTAGTTGCAAGTTACTATTTTCTAGCATTTACGTGTAGGTATTTATTTTTTCTCATTCCAAACACTTGCGATTAGTAGTGCGTAAATGTACGTTACAACATTGTAAGATGATACATCAACTTGAACACTCATGTCTGTCAGAAAATGGTGTGCAAAAAACCTCTTTTGTGGGTACCGCAAGGATGATAAATATTGTATCAAACACGTGCATTAAGATTCATGTAGAGAGGAAGAGATGTGATGTGAGACGTCATAGTTTATTCATACTGTATAAAAAGTAAGTGGAATAGTGGATGCTGGATGGGAAATGCAATCGGATACATAGTGGTTAAACATACACACATTATTCCTATGTGTTAACCGTGTTAGTTCATGTTTTTCTGGAGTATACAGCGGTAGTTATGTATTTAAGCTTCTTTACCGTTGCGTTACTGTATCAAGAATTTTATAATTTCCAAGGTTTCACTAGAAGCATCTGTTAGGAGACACCCTCCATGGGTAATAGTAGTTTTGATGTGTACAGTGCAACCAAATATCATTCTTGCAAACCAAACAATTTTTTAGAGTATCTAAATTTAAAAATTAAGTTTCCACAATCTCCCTCATAAACAGTCCCTCACAAGAGCTAGCGTTGCCTTTCAGGTAACGTTCACTCATTGTGGAAAAACAGGAACGCACATTAAGCACATATATAAGTATACTTACGACCTTTTATTTATTTATAAAAGGATAGACGGAGAATCCCTTGGCTTGACTCATTTAAATGTTTTACAATCACTGTATTCCACTTATACTGCAAGAGTGGTGCTGTAGATATGGAGTTAAATCCTGTCCAGAGGATTAAAAAATAATGCACGTTTTTACTACTATTTCTATCATTGCCCTTTCATTGTTTGTTCATCTTTTCCTCTCTCTGGATCTCTCGCTGGATTGCTCGTCATCATAAGATCATATCCCCACGACACGAAATAGATAGTATAGTAAAAATACACAAGCATAGCAGCCCCTTTCTGAGAAAATACAAATACACTGGAAACTTTGGCATTTTCCAGCTTATACTTATGTACCGAGTACATAGGTAAGTATCATTTATATGTGTAAACATAATATGCCACATCATCTTCGTATAAGATATTTTTGCTATGCGGGGATACATGCAACATACTACATTTTGTATTCTGAGATTGAAAACTCTCATGAATCACTGTGTAAACTAAGATCATCTTTCATACCGGATCGGTCTAGGTGGGTAAGCTAAAGTGGCCCGTGGTTGTGTGATACAGTCAGCCATTATTACATACGTGGTTCTTTTGTAACACAAACACGTTGCATGTTGAGCATGAGACCGTTGAGAGGAAAAGATGCTACAGTTACAAACAAGAGTAACCACACTACCACCACCGAAAGAACAGCCATCCTCATCGTCTGAAATGATTCCGAGTGAGCGAAAGACGTAAAAATGTATGTTTATACTGAATGCATATAGATAGGTGTAAGTTTACTATCTCTACACTTTTTATGTGTGCTTTTTGATCTGTTAGAAAATCAACTATCAACACCAACGAACACAAATAATGCACGCAGTTCAGATCATCATATCCATCAACCACGAACGGTAATAATATGTCATTATCAAAGTAGGGTCAGAAACATTGAAATGTAGCCCATATGCGTTTATCTGAGGCCTTTACCTTTCTACACTGTAGTATTTAGTATGCTGCATGTATAAGGCTAGGCGTTCATTTTTTTCTGCTTTCTGGGACGAAAATTGTATTAACTCATACTGCGAGCGAGATAGTTAAAGTAAAATGGGAAGAATGACTAGAATGAGAGGGCAAAAAGGTAAATTTAAAAAAGAGGGCTGTAAGACCCAACCTCGACTGAATCTCATGTGCGGATAAATAATGTGGATCCCCCTTTCCTTTTCAAAAGGAGTTTTGGTTACGTGTTTAAGTAGTCTGGGGACAGCCTATTTTGCAACAAACAAATTAGGATAAAGAGAGACAAAAGGAGAGATTCGGTGTGTTGAATGTGATGATGATGCATGTGTGTTATTATTATTTCTGAATGATTCTTCTATCATAAATATTTCCCATGCTTATGCATCGTTTAAAAGTTAACAGTATACAGTTTTACGTTTACGCTATACACACCAAAAAATAAAAGTATTACTGTGAAGACTTATTTTCTCCACTGTTTGAGCACACACGCGAGTGAATTTTTTGAATAAAGAAGATTAAACCACTCACAGTACTTATAAAAGCTCATCGAAATATGTATTTGTTATATATTTGTAAATATTGCATTAGGTCTATTGCATCAAGCACATAGGCAGCATTACAAATGTACACAATTGGATGTCTAAAGCAACGCGAGTGGTGAACACATACACACACAGTCCATTCAGCTTCTAATTTCTCTCCATGAGCTTGTTATGATTTGAGCAAGTTA
The DNA here is from genome assembly GCA_034700685.1 of Willowsia buskii. Lineage (NCBI taxonomy): Eukaryota > Metazoa > Arthropoda > Collembola > Entomobryomorpha > Entomobryidae > Willowsia > Willowsia buskii. The sequence continues at coordinate 10,039 of JAQIXW010003171.1, read as the reverse complement.
ATCGGTATTTTTTATTGTTGGGATTTATCAATGGTTTCTAAAATAAATTGCTTTTAATGAGAACAATTCTATCAATAAAAGAAGTAGAAAACAGTGAGGCCATTAACTTCTTCTCACCACATTTATTGAGCTAAATTTACCTTGCTAAGTAAGTATATTGCGTATTCTGCATAAGAAAATGTGGGAAATTGGCCTTGGAGACGGTCAAATGCCATGTTTTTTATTGTTTCTTATACTTACAGTTGTTCTATGATCTTTCCATACAACTTTTTGATACCACCACGATTGGTTTCTGATTGGCTGTCTTTACTATCGTTGTCAGCTTTGGAATGACAAGACAGAAACGTTGTTTGTACTGTAGCTGCTAATATACAGTTTCGAATTGTAGGTATCTCAAGGGCAAATATTTACTTGCAACTTGCCGGTCAGTCGTAAATTTTTATCTTTCAGCATGCATCGAACGAAACGAACATATTTGTATTATTTATTTAACAGTAACCAATAACATTTAGCATCCGTTAGAACAGCTCGAAGGCCAAGTTGCCACTAAACTAATGAAAAACAATTTTATATAATTCCAAAAAAATACCTCGAATATGGATATCGTACCGTATTTATATAACCAGCCAATATGTAAAATTTTGACAACTAGATGCATTCTTCAGTGAGCATGCAAAAACAAGGTAATATTGAGTAAATGCTACTGAGAATAGGAAAAGGAAAAAAAAAACAGTTTATGGTGAAAGGCGCATATTCCATGTGCCATGTATTATTTATATACTTTTGTACACTTATTTTCGTGATCTTTACATGTGTGTTATGCCTGTGTGGATGGATGGAAATTATTGTTGAAGCCTAAATAGTTCCAAAATTTATTGAGGCAAACATTCATGAGAAATATCTCTAGGATGGGATTCTTATCTCAGGTGAACCAAATACGTTGTGTCAATAAGAACGTTTTTTGTACCATACAACAAGATATTTTTTCCTCTGAGCCAAAAAGTAAATCAGATACCATAATAATCTTTATGACGCTCACTGCTCACTACCAAGCTTCACACGATCAAGGGAATTTTATTGGCACTTTTCATGATGTTTATTTACCAGATGAAAAATTCATCTTCTCAGCTTCAGCTCCTTCTCGCTCACACATGGTTTCTTCGAACTGAACACACGAGTGCTTGCTTGCATATTACCTTTGCAAGATTCGAGAAGTTATAGGGATTATTACGATGTTTTTTCTCTCATTGCAAGAAAATTAAATTAAATTTATTCATGTGTACGCCTGCACTTACTCTGGAATAAAATTCAGCTTTTCCTTAATATATAATGCATGTAAATGTTATGAGAAGAAGAAACCCTTTAAATTTGTATGTACTTGAATAAGCTTGTGTTCATTTGCAATGAACCAATGAAAATTTCCTGTTATTTTTTTATTTTGCTTATAAGAGCATTACTCTAGTTGATATTACAAGGAATCCAATAAAAAATCATTTAGTTTTTATATTGATGTATGATGACTCATAAACTGTCATAATAACTTGTGATGCTACATGTTAGAACATGTTGCAAACTGCATAACGTCTTGTATTGAATGAAAGCCTAACAGCCGACAATCATGTCAAATTCCACATGCCTCACAGAAAGGAAGTCTGCGATACATTAATAGCATTAATACCTATTACGTAAATCATCAAAACGAGGAGAAAATTCCCTTCATGTATGCATGAACGTTATATATGATAGTTAGTACATTCATCTTGTTGACATATTGTTACCTATATACGAATGAATGGTAGTATTGATACTAGTCAGCACTATGTAAGAAACTGACATATTGTGTCTGCCATCATTTCAGCTTCTAATGGAATGCAATATGCAATGAGCAATGAATTACCATTTAGAATAGTAGTGAGCCCCTGAATTCAATTGTGTAAGATAATCCTTTATGGTAATCTGATGTATCCTTTTATTTGTTTCTTTACAGTGAGCTGCAAGGAAACAACTTGACAGTGATTCGACTGTCAGATTTCGCTGGTCTTGGATCCCTTCGTGTCATGTAAGTTACTTGATTGTTTATAAATTCAATTTTTTATCAGTTCTTTGGTGTACATGAACACAGAACATATATATAAAATGTCATGTATGCATGGTGCAAGAAATACTACTTCTATAATTTTTACCCTTCCCTCAGCAGATTGAATTTGAAAGCTTTTTTATACCTCATTTCACTTTTTAAACTTACTCTTCTCAGCTCACAGCTAACAACTCAACTGTGAATTTATGTTAATGTACAATAATAATATTATTAAATCTGTTTGTCTCCCATTTTCTTTCAAGTAGTGGTTTATTTATGCATTATTGTTGTGTTAAAACTTTAAAATGCTTTCTTTATACTAAAAGTATGGTTAGCTTAGTGCCAGAAATACATTCTACAATGCCACTTCTCTGCTGGCTTGGTTTTGTCTGGCTGGTTTGTGCGTTGTTGAATTGTTGATTGGAAGATCATATCAAGGGTTTTTATTGCTTTAGCAAGTTGCAGGACTTTCGTGATGTGCTTTCATTTGATATATTTCTTTTATTATTATAAACGCTTTATATGAACATTTATAACGGGTAATATTTCAGTTTAAAGATGAATAGGTCTGGTGGTGCTTTGATGTTCGTTTGCTTCAGTTTCGTATCATAGTGAAGTGAACACTCTTTTATTTGGCCTTCCTCATTGACAACGAGGTTGGCTGAAGAGTTTCGGGATTTCGACTGAATTTATAATTCTTAGTTGTTCTCTTGTTTCATCGAGTAAATATGAAAAAGACTAGACATAAGATAATTTTTAGAAGATTGGAACTACTGAAATAAATAAATGAAGAGACATTTTCCCAACGTGTTGCTTATGCTTTAAACATTTTAATGCACTGTGCAATTATTATATAGCGATGGTCAACAGTATTAGGATTAGACATGTTTGTCTGTAAATCCCTCAAGACTTTCATCGCAGAAATACGATGTTCCTGTAACAATAACAACATGATTCGTAATGCGCTGTCCATGCACATGTCCAAACCAATTTTATGCAACTATTTCGAATTCCTCTTAAGTACTTCAAATAGTACCATACATATTGTACGTACGACGTACGCTTGAAAATTTTTACTAAACGCTTGGCACAACAAAGACGATGATAAAATAATGCATGACATCAATTTTCTAATGAACAGTAAATTTTGAATATTCACTAATAACATATTGACGTTACTCATGATGACCAGAAACCTCTACCCAGAGAAAACCATATCATGCAAATGCAACATTGTTCGGGAAGTTGGAAATATTTTAAGACGTTTCTAAATTTTAATCTATGATTCAATTGAAAAACCTGACAGTTGATTACTGTGGTTTAGAAAATAAAAGGATGAAGAGAGCTGCTTAATATCATTATGGAGTTATTGTTTGTTCCTGATATTATTCGTACCATAACTATAACCACTAGGTACTCTGCTGGATAGCTGTAAAGTAAAGCATAAAAAGATGCCATTCAATTAGTGACATTAATGCTTACTAAAATATGAATCCAAAGCACAGTAAAGCGCGATAGTGATGATGGATGACGTTGCAATGTTGCGTGAAGGTGGTTTGAGAGCAAAAGAAGACAAGGGGAAAGTGTCAATACAGTGCTTCAACAAGATTAATTTAGCATTGTCAATTGTGTATACCTACATATAACATAGCAAGGTTTGCATGTGTTGTAATACTATACGTTTATATAAGTACTTGTGTGTAAACAAAAAAAGTTCAATATTTAATGTCTCACATGCATGATTATTAACCTCTAACCGAGGTGGTTGCTAATGATTTCAATTATGAGTAAACATGATTGTGGTCGCATTAGATATCTTAACCATATCCATGTGATTGCTGATTGGGAATTGTTAGTTTTGGAACTTATTGTTAAATTTTAGTTTATTTGCGACATGTTTATTTACAAATGAATTGGTTTCCACCCTAAATCTATCAATGAAGCTAGTCGCTAATTTCATACAATACGTTTTCAAAATATTAACTACTCTCTTATGAATTTCCTCTTATTCCTATTTGACTAACGTTAAGTTATGGAGCATTAAGTTGATTTCCATTTGGCCTTGTCTCCGTATGAAGACAGAGGTGTTACTTGTTTGCAAATCTTTTGCAGCAAAACTTGTGCTTAAAGTTTGCAGACGCTTGGGTGTAAATTCTGGATGCTTTTCTCTTTTATAAAATGGTTCAAATCATGGAGCAAGGGTAAACCTTTTAGAGTATGTATGTTGACGCGCTTTGCTTGCGGTATATTCATTTATGGTATTTTGTTTATAGGTAGGTATGGTATGCTGTATGTGCTTACGCTTAAAAGTAGTTTTCTTTTGTGTTTAGCAGCTAACTAACTACATTCATCGTGTGCCGTATTTACTCGCAGAGCACATGAATGTATGAACTCACTTTTCATTCGCCCAAATTGTAGATGTGATTTGCCGAAAGGGACGTGAACTTAAGAAACTTTTGATTGAATTAACTTGCAGACAATTGTCGGATAACGAGATCCACACCATCGAGAAGGGTTCCTTTCAAGATTTGGCCTCGCTGGAGAGAATGTAAGTGAAAAAATTCAAACCACATTCCGAAAGCCTTTTTACTGTATTCCGAAGTACTGTAGTACTTGTTCACTCTCTTGTTTGTTAAGTAGCGGAAGCCACTTGTTGACTTGTTTATTTCACCCTGACCGTTTGTCCGTCAGATCAGAATGAACAAACTTTCATTTGTCTCTCTAATTTTTAAATGCGACTTTTGCATAATTTCATAAGATGTAACATTTTTTACAAAACAATAATCTGTACCTTAATACAAATATTTGTTCCAATCACATTTTGATCTAACCTATCGGACACGAGATGTAAATTTTTATTTTATATTATTTGCCAGTGTGATTCCTGGATTCCTCAGAACAAAAGTTTTTGATCACAAATAAATCTACTTTAAAATATGTCTGGCGCTAAGATTTCTGGCATGCTGTTACTTTTCTCAATTCGTGTTGTAAAATTATGTGTTATTGTACCTTTTTGAATTCTCATCCCAGGGTGCATCCATTGTTAATGTTAAATATCCAAGCCCAGCATACCTTAAACAAGTCACTTTCGTAAAGCAACAAAAGTTGACGCTGTTCATCATGACGATGGATTTGTTATTGTGTGATTTACTTTTCACCAACGAAAACTTGTGCACGATGCTGCTAGTAATGGGGATAGTTTTTTCACGTATGAATTCAGTGCCTATTCAATTACGGCCTAAATTTTCAGCATACACAAGTATAAATTTATTCATTCTCAGTGAAATTGTTTGACAATGTACACTTACATGCTTAGAACTACAGTCTATAACCGTCTTTCAAAGACTATGTGATTTTTATATTGCTATTGCTGCTAGTGTGGTAGCAAAAATTGCATTGCATTGCTCTTCTAGAATGGAGCAAAATCAGAGTATTTTGTGTAAGTTAAGTGATTTAAGACCTTGGCTTATTTACTAAATTTATTCCTCTCTTGTCTCTAGTTTGTTTGGAGGGATGCAAAATGCCGCTTGACTGTTGAATCGCTACAAGTTGAATATGTTGTGCCAGGATGGGATAAATGTTTGTTTCTGCCGATGTACATAATATGCGCAATATATGATCTCTGCTGAGAAAAAATCTGAAATTTATATTCTTAGCATTATTCGTTACTGGACGTATCATTTAAACATGAAGAGAACATTGAACATAATACACAAAATGCAAGCAAGCAGTTGGCTCTCCATAAATAAAGCGAAATCTAAATAGAAAAGATAGTAACTCCGTAAATTGTGGGGTATAAAAAATAAACTTGACTCCTTGTGCTACTACGATGTCCCATAAAAACATACCCAGCTACAAAACCCCGACGGGATAATAATATTGTTAAGTACGGTATTGTTTCAGCTGGGAGAAGAATTGTTTTTCAAATCTTCTTAGCTTGTCATCCAATAAAAGTCTTAGAAATGCCGTTTCTTTTTCCACACAGGGTATTACTCATGTTAACCTCTCAAGCCACCTTACCGTCCATCGTTTTATGCCTTTGACTTTTTCAATTGATAATACTTTGCTATTTCATTCAAGCGTTGACCCACCATGCATATACTTAACTATCTATACAGCAAGCAGTTTTTTTAAACAGTAACAGTGGTGTGCATCACATTAAATTACTGAAAAGTGAGTGCAATAAGCAGTCTTTGCAGATGTTCCATGTTCCAGAATTCTTTTACTGAGCAGCATACAAAAACCAGCATAATGTTTCCTTAAAGAACAATTTTTAAAAATGTCAATGAATGATGCTCACTTCGAATATTTTTACTAGCTCGAACTTTACAATCAAGAGTTCATTTCCCAGAACCAACATAATCATGACCGGTTGTACTATAACAGAGGGGGAGTGTGCAGTGCATTAATAAAAGAAAGTTCTTTGACTTAATAATGGCGGTGTGGCTAATTTACGCATATGGTATTGTCGTGCAAGCCAGTATGTTTTCTTACATCTATCTTTAAACAACTAGTTCAGAGAGCGTAGAAATGCGGAGTACTCCGCATAATGTACTCACATACGTATGTGACGTGTGTATGTTTTTTTTCTTCCTCAGAAAAACATCGGAGACAAGAGAGCGAGCGACAGAGAAAGTGAGGAGATACATTCTGTATAAAATTATTATATCAGAGTGATCATTCCATTATTCCCGTCTCCTTCTTTTTCTTCCAGCTGAATCGGCTCTTTTTATGTTTCTCTCTGTATATGAGTAGGGTTCTTGAGCATCACTATCGTCATCAGTGTGCTATTGTTGTAGGATGAAAAATAAAAAGCAGTAGAAATTTTCTTTCATGGCAGTGATGCTATATCATCTTTATTAAAGTATGGTCATTGTGATGATATCAAGAAGAAAGAACAGCTGATTTCAAGTAGGCGTAATAAAAATCGTCTTATCTGGAGTCTGCTTCAACTCCTTTTTTTCTCCCTTTTTCCGCTTCTATACTTTACAATTTTCTTCCCCAAACATCCCAACAACGCCAAGCCAACAAGCTCACAACACAAGCACAATGATTCGCTTTTTCCTCTTTTCACTCAGATTAATAGATAGCACACACACACGCATCTACACAAACCATTCTTCGGTTCGTTGAATGTAATGTATGCCTAATAAAAACAGACAATGCTTCTTTCTAATTTTATTGTTGCATAATAATAATAATATATTTATTTATGATATTTTCAAACACAACGCATGTCTATACGCAAACACGAGGAACAATTCAAAACGATAAAAACTTTAAATATATCATACATTATATTTTATTATAAAAACTACTTACATGATTGTATAAATTTACAACCATGTTATCATAATGGTTTTGAAAAGTATCGTCTTCCATAGTGACCAAGTGAAGAAGACAAGAATTAATCTGATTGCTTAGTTTGGAGTCAGTTTATATACAAAGATTTGACTTCCTGCTTCAATTATAGTTTTCCAAACTTATACGCAGTAAACAACAAGATCTCGATAAATACAAAATAGTATGAACAAAAGACACTATCCAATTGTTATATCCTTTTTGGCGCAAGTTCTCTTTCACAATGCTGTGATAACCTTATTGAAAGAGTTCATCTACTCAGCGCTCAGGCTTCATCTCTTAGACAACATGGGTCTCCTTGTGTCAATGCTATTGCATTAGAAGCAATTTCTTGGATGCTGTCAAGTCCAACTTTGTTTAAGGGAAAATTATCGCTGTCATCACTTTGCTCTACATGTACTCTATTTCATCAAGAATTGAGTAGAGTTGACTGACAGTAGCATGTAGTATGGATAAATATGTGAGATATGACAGTCTAGTTTGCTACAATATACACTTGATGTACATACAACATCCACTTATGGATTTATGAACGATGATGACTAGTGAAAGATACGAGAAATCAGGGCGGATGTCCGTGTACAATATTTATGATGCAGTGTATGGACGTACAGCATAGATGATATGATTTCTTCAAAATAAGAAAGGGAGTAGCAACGACAACGGAAGTTCAAGACAAGTTTGTGCCACAGTCTTCTTTTCTTATCATCATACTTTACTACTTCCTCCTCTTCTTTCTCCATTCTCAACAACTCAGAGACTCTGACCGGCATCATCGCAAACCATGCTTGTCCCCCGCCCGCCTGCCATTTCATTGTCCAGAACTAAAGTGGGGAACAAATATGCTGTGTGAGCACGGTACACAAAAATACAATCATATATTATAGGCCTATACGCACATATGCGTGTAGCACTTTCATTCACATGACAATTTTTTCGTCGCCTTTTTTATCTCAACACTTTGCACAAAAAAGGCATATATTTTCATAAAGAAGACGAAGGACTCAACGACACATGGCTCGTGCCAATGTTGCATGCTGCTTGACGTCGTGTCTCGCGCTTTTGCTGCATTGCACACTCTAACTCTTCTTTGTGACTGCGTGAAGTGCTGTTTACAAGGTGCATGGCAATGTTTGCTACTCCGCGAAAAACCGTCTGTCTGGAGAATTTACATTGTAGTCCCCACTCGTCTTTCAGGATTTCTCTTGTTAAAATAATATTTGACTTTCTTTGGTCCCTATTTTCTCAAAATTTATTATTTAAAAAATCAAGGAATAATATATTATATACATCAATTGAAGAAATGCAAAACGTGAAAAGGAATTTTGCTCGAAAGGTATTCGCATTTAACTAGTTCTACCATCACCTTATCATCATTATGTCGTCCACATTGGGAAACTTCCTGGTTCACTCACATCCCTTCTTTATGCGACCCTGCGGTCATTTAAAAGGAAACTTCACGTATAACTTATCTTCGCTCTCTCCCTTTTATTTGCCTCTTATTTACAATCAAACGTCAAGCGTTTTGTCGTGTATAAAATACAAGCGTTTTGTCGTGTATAAAATACAAGCGTTTTGTCGTGTATAAAATACAAGCGTTTTGTCGTGTATAAAATACAAGCAAAACTAAAAAAAAAAAATAACCCACGGCATTTTGTTTACCTTTTTGTACCCACCCAACAATTCTTTCATTTAGAAATATAAAAATATGAAACCTGTCGCTGAAAATGATATAGTACATTTACAGCCAACCACGCTACCATCAACAGTATTTCTTAAGCAATCTTGATGTCCGAAACAGAGATGGGGAGTGCTGCTGCATGCACTGTAGATTTAAAAGCCCAGAGAATTTGTTTTATATTGTCCATAAAATGTACCAGTGCTAAATTGGCATTTTAGGAGTACATTTACGCGCTTAGACGTTCAGACTAATGCTAGGGTTTTCATTCTTTTTTTCCTTGCTGTGGTGGCAACCGTGTGGTTGCAGAGGCACAGAATATATTCTTGTGAACGTGCAGTAACCATTATTATGGTCATGGTACGGTACCATGTGCACCGTCCGACTTGTATAAATTTAATTTAAGTAACAGCAAGGGCAAACCCACCAGTTCTTACACCATCATCCAACAACATAAAACCAAAAAAGAAACCAAGTAAACGACAGGCTTTTGGCACACATTTTCTTTCAACGTGAAAAGAAACACACATGGCATGGACACGACTTCAGCACGAGCTTTATTCTACACGAGCAATACGTATTACTCTGCAGTGCACTATGCGTGTAGTATCAATATCAGTCCCTGTAATATTATCTACGATAATAAAAATGTGAGAATGAAGTTTGTTTGGACTCTGTGCTGCCGATGATAGTCGTGAAATTGCAGTTTTCAGCCGGTTCTCAAATAAATATTCTGAAGCTTGTTAAACGCCAAAAGTTTGTATGAATTACATTTAAGTTAGTACTGAAGGGCACGCACAATCATTGTTATTGGTAAAAGCATGCATGCAATAATGTATGAGGTTATAGTTGTATGTGTATTTGAAGTTGGAAACATGGCTCTTGCATGCTTTCTTTCTGTTGGAGACAAACAAATTCGCAAG
>JAQIXW010003170.1:0-13712 GCA_034700685.1 Willowsia buskii | reverse complement strand
AGCCCTTTATAGATATTAGTATTATAAGAATATTCCAATATAGGAATTTGTATTATAGGAACCTTCACCAGATCATCTTTGTCTCGTGCATCAATAAGTTGCAAGTTATTTTATTTTTACGAATTCATGCAACTGATAAACTGCATCAAGCACTGTAGAGTAAAATGTACATGTTATTTCTTGAATGTAAAAAAATAAAAATGCAGTAATAATGAATTTTTAGTAAAACACGGAAAAAAAAGGAAAAAGTTATTAGATGTGGAAAATATTAGAAAATTGATGATATTTAAGTACTTTAAAGCCTATTTCTGAGTGTCTATGTATACAATGATTACTAGATGGTTACGTAATCTCCCTGTATTGTCTACAAAATTATTTCTTCCCCACGTGGGCAGGATTTATTTTAGGTGGGCACAGCCGTCCGAAGGTGGGCCGTGCCCACCTTGCCCTTTATTTTGTTACGTTACTGTTCCTAAGCTTTCTGTGGAATATGATAATATTCACAGCGACCAACCAATTATGTTAATAAGTTGGTCGCCTCATTGTAACTCTAAAGTTCATACACTTTTGAGCACAGCTTCACTGTGCTCACCAAAAGCTATAATACATTGTACTATTGTCCTTCAACGGTCATTCCTATTCTGACTCTCAGCCATTAAAGTCACTCTTCTTAAGCTATTCCTCACTTCTCTCACATCACATTATTTCTCATAAAGATCTGCTTGCCGCATATCTTACACTTTCCTAGATATTTGGGTGCTGACAGTACTGATTACATGCGATATTATAATTAATGAGATTCTTTGATTTGGAGCTGCATAAATAGATTATATCATTATCATATCATCATGGAAATATGATATCCAGTCTAGCACGTTCGCTTTTGGCTGTTAAAAACGGTGAACTCTGTAGTGACGCGATAAGACACATGACCATTCTAAGGATATCCCTTTTTAATCCTTTGGTTTGCAGCAATAATTCCCTTCGTTGTTGATTAAAATTCATGCAAAACATTAACGTTTTTCTCATATAGCATTCCCAGCAGCAATTCGTAAATATGTTTCTCATGTTCAAACAATACTTGATACTTAGGATGAGACAGATTTATTATAAAATCATTCTTTTATAATGCATGTAAGGAATCACTACCGTTTATTAGTTTTACTGAAATTTTGCCATTCCATGTTATCACAGATTAGTACCAGCCTGTAATGTCTGTATTTATCTGACTGAAGAATGGCCAATGTGAGTGTGTTCATTTAGTAAATTTTTCGTATGAGGATTTAACTAGCGTTTGGTGATCGATACTTACCAACATAATAGTTAAGAAGGTAACATTTTAACAAAAATTTAAAAAACTGGATCATCGGTTTTTCATTTACTGGGTGTTTTACTTGAAGGTGGGCAGCAGCAGATTTAAATTTCTCAGGATGCATGGGTCAGAGAGTTTTAAAATAAAATGTTAACAGAAATGGTTAGATAATACTGAAAACGGATTTAATAATAAAATGTTTAAAAATCAAGTCCATTTACTCACGCATCAATCATTCAAAACACAACAATAAGGTCGATATTAATGTATTTTCATTACATAATTATTTTTGTAGGTTCATCTTTGATTGGTTATCGGATATTATTTTGTCGGGTTAAGTCGAAAATATTAGCAGTTGACACATGCTTAAGAAATAAAAGATACATTACCAATCCTACAGATATCCCATTTTAATCTCTTGGTTAACAGCACAAATAAGAGATTGGGTTGCCGATCCAAACGCATAATGCCCAGCAGCAAGGCAAAAATGCGTTGTTCCGTGTTCAAAAAGTAGATTTTATATATAAAAAATCATCTGAAGAATTTAAAACATATGTATTTCAAATGTTTAGGTTTTACCAAATTGTAAAAGTTAAATGCCCAACGTATTTTTATCTAACTGGACATTATTTTATAACTCTTAGGTGTCTGACTTTCTACCTTGTGAAGTATAGTTCAAATATTAATGAGAGGTGCGGTCCAATAACTGGTAATATTATAGGTTATTGCAACAATTAAAAATGGATTATAAGGAACCGGGGAACATCGCCATGATAGCATACATTTCAAAGGTTTTTGCATCTGAAGAAAAGAAAATTGCAAATAATTATGTATATCATATTATGACTCACATTGGCATCTTACAACTTAAGTAGAGCTTGTTCAGAGAAGATGAATAGAAATTATAGCTCTCCCATAGGGATTATCAGACAAAGTGGAACTTAAATGTTATTCTCAGCATTGGGCATTTTTGTAGTGATTTGGGATGGTTTAGTGTTCTTAAAGAGTTATTTAGCAGAAATATCCATTAATAAATCAGTGTTTTCCTTTTTTTTAATAATCCAAATTTATTGAAACTATTGAAATTACATGTTATACACAGTAATGAAAATCACAGGATTACAAAAAATTTAGAAATTTAGTAATTCTGTGTTTTCCGTGTTGATGTCACGGTTTCTACTGCCATGCATAAATACTACTTATGAACAGATGAAGCTCGGATCAATCGTGATCAATCAATCAATCAATTCCATGAGATAATCAGTTGTTCTACATGCATTTCTTTTACATACTTGCACGTGTGACTTTTCTAACATGGCAAATGAGAAACTGTTTAGACAAATATTTACGGTTTTTTTGAAGTCGCTTTAATTTAATTCCAATCAATTTTTTTAAACTAGAAGGTAGTCAAGTAGTAGACAGATTCATCCATTCCCCCGTGATGTGTAAAGTTGTGAAAGCTTTTGTATAATAAGTGGCAACCTCTCTTTGGTTCATTTAAAAGCGTATTATGATATTTAAAAGGAAACCTGAACAATTTGTAAAGGCCTTTTACATCCGAAGAAAAAAAACCATTGCAAAAGCGGTTTTAATCTAAGAGTAATAACTAAGTTATAAACGAAATTTATGGATAGATAAACGCTACCACATGATTTTGCAACGATTAGCGGGTTGGTTAAATAATAGATTAGTCTTGAGCTGAAATTTTATTAAAATGCAAAAATTAAGATATCCATTCTCTCGAATCTCAAAGATGAAGGCGGTTGATAAATGATTAAAGTGAAAATGCACAAATGAAGAGTTAAATTTGTGACTATATTGATATAATGCGATGTACGTACGACCCCTGATAGTGAGATGTTTGGAATATGTTACGTATTGTAGTTCAATTACTAGTGCATTTAAAAGGCTCATTTTTCAATATTTTTAATATATTGGAGGATTTGGTAGTGGTATGTTGTCAAAAGAAAGCTCTTCAAGAAATGAAAAAAGTTTGGGAGAATGGGCGGAAAACCTACCGTAGGGAATGGATTGTGATAATACCATGTTTAAATTATCTTCCTTAAAACATGGAATGTGATTTATGCGAGCTATTTCTTTGTGTGCCAAATTGCTGCCCAATATCAGAAGAAAAATGGTCAATTCATGTCTACACATGAAAATATTTGTATGATTATTATTCCAGAAAAATATGTGTCTACCAAAATGACGCAATGAAACTGAAAAGCGGAGATATCAATAGTAATAATGTGAATCTATTCATTGACACTTTTTCATCAGTTCAATTAAGTAAGACATTTTCCATGAATCTTTATGATGCAATAATTTAGACGATTAATCCTTTAAATCTTACATGTTTGCTTAGCATTTATTCTCAACAGTTTGGCAGCGTATGATTCAAATGAATGGTAAGCCATGTTTTTCAATTATACAAGTAGTTGGAATTACGTATAAAGAGCACACATTTTTTTGAAATTCAATAAAATGAATTAAAATTATTATTTCGAAGTCTGGATACAAAAATCTTTCAATATCCTGGCTGTGGGCAATTTTACTAAATTGAAGTCACATGAAGCCCACCGTGTATGTTTGTTTCAAAATACATTAATCAAATAAGTATCTTTAATTTTGATTTTGAAAGCCATCAATCAAACCAAATTACGGTTTACTTCCTTGAGCGGGCGGCGTTTAATACTTTTTCAAAAAGCAACCAACAATATTAAGGAGTATTTACAATAATAAAGAAGACTTTTGCTGAAATCTAAAGAATGGAAATTTTGTCCTCTGAAATTTTGTACATGGGAGTATGGTCCTCCTGATAATAAGTTCTACCACCACCGCCAATATGTAATGGGTAAACTTTTACCCGCAAACAGTCTGGATCCTGGCACATATAGACAAAATATGTAAGTGAACCAATTCAGGTAGTTTTGATTCTGCTTGAAGTGTTTGCGAGAAAAAAAATATGCACATTTTTAGACCCGTTTTTTGCTAAACTGTTGCTATAAAACCATTCAAAAGAAAAACAAATTCCGAAAAGTGGACAAATAACTGTTGAGTACGAACTGCAATTTTCGTTTTCCCCATCAAGAAACACTTACCTTTATGGTTTGATTTTCACTTGGAGGAATAATTGGGAATGGCGAGTTTCAAGGGTTAATGCCGCTTGTTTGTTGGTTGGACGATGACAATTTTCACTTAGGAGATTATTTATAAAATTAGGAATTTTCCGATTGTGCGTGTACTTGAAATAAAAGAGGTTTTTATATCAAATCACTCTTTGCTCATATTCGTGTGAAAACGCCACTCATTATTAGTTTTGTTAACGTTTAGTTGTAGAGATTTCTTCTAGGTCACTTTCTACGATTACAATACAGATATTTCTGCCTGGATACACCGTATTGGCGTATTGAAAGTGCAAGTTCATAATATGAAGATTTAGCTAGTTTTCTTTACACATGACTGCGAACAGTTGAAAATACGCGCTGCTGCTGCTGAATAAGTAAAATACATACACACGACCATAATACGGGTATCTTTTTAAAACTCTTGGTGATCAGCATTAATAATAAAACAATGGTTGGCAGATCGAAATGTTTAAATTTTCTCGAGTAGCAAATGATAGAATGGTAGTTTTTGCTTTATTCCAAACATAACAATTAAAACGTGCTCTTCATGCATTCAAACTGAAAATTTTATAAAAATTATTGATAGTGAAAACATTTTCATATAAAAACAGAAGGAGCATTAGAAACAGAAACGATTGTATCTATTATAGAGGGTTACTGCTGTACATTGTCGACAGGACAAAAAAAGTATTCAATTTTTGTATTGATATAAAAAACTATGTTAATTTTCTGATTGTGTGAATACTTTTGATAACAAGAATTTTAAATAAAATCCCTTTCATAAAATTTGTGTCAGAGCACCACCGTTTATTATTTTTATTTAGTGGTTTTGAATACGTGACAGATTATCTGATTATGATAAAGAGTAAGGAGTTGTCAACTTGAGTACACGTTGCGGGTGTGTTGAACAGAAAATTCGTAATATATACACTTTTTGCTAATTCATACTTGTCTATAATCAAGGTGGTATTTTCTTAAACTTAAACTTGTGAACAATTTTCTGGTTGAGTTTCACAAAACCTTTTTTGTTTTGGTATAAAACAAAACTCGTCCTAAGTAAAACTGTATTCAACACAAAAAAGTTAATATAACATTATGCAAGTGTAATAGTGAATGATAACCTAAAAAACCATATTATTTGTAAACATCCTTTTAAAAACGTCAACTGTGCTGGGTGTTTTTAATCATTAGGTACGAAAATTTAAATACAATTCTACATAGAGACAAGCCACTCATTGTTGATCCATCATTTATTTGCAAAATATTCATGATTCTTCGTACAATTGCGATGCTTTACCGCAAAAAAAACTCCTTAAGGTAATTTTGCAATCTTCGGTGGGTATTTTTTTTTCATTTTAAAGAATGAGTATTCAATTTGCGTTTACTAAAAGCATCACTAAAATTTTTACTTAGGTTTGTGGTGGAAAACAAGCTAATCCTTGTTGATATTTTTCCTTGTGCTTGATTGACTTGTAAATAGTTAAAGACGTGTTCTGCTGCTGTTGAGAAATTTAAAATTATTGACAGGTATCCCTTTTTAATATCTTCATAAACACCATCATAGGGAATACTGTTTGTAGATCAAAATGCGCACATATTCGTGGCTTTTCTTGAAACAAAAATTATGGAATGGTAGTTCTTGTTTTATTCCAAATATAACAATTAAAGTGCTTGCATAGAGATAAATTGCAAGTTGTCTTTTCCACATCAGTACAGAAGAACCGATGATTTGTTGTATATTCCAGGAGTTCCAAATACAACCATTTTATATGTTACCGTAAATATTTGGAATACAAAAATGTTTTGGATTTTGACCATTTTCAAAATTGCTTAAGTAAAATGCCAACAAAATTATTTTCTAGCTGATGTTTAATAGCCGAACGAATAGATAGAGTTCCTGCGTTTGTCCAATAATCGTTAGTCGGATTGTGAAAATTGAGCTGTGCAGCGGTTGTGATCGTATATAAAGTTACATGCATTACATTAGTGAAAGTTGAACATTATTCTGGTAAATGATCCAAACCAATATTTTTGTGGCTGTGAAAAGTCAAAACATTTTGAGTTCAGAGCATTTATGCTATGCTTCTTACTAATTGTTGCGTTGTTCATCCATGCATGTCTCAAAATCTTTTTCCTACAAGTAAGGTTCACGAGGTGGGGGAATCGGAATGCCTTCATACTTGGCACGAGTATTTCCTTACTAACGAATACTCTGTGGCGGTGTTGGCGATTATTTAGGCGGTGTTGTCTAGTTGTCTTTATTAAAAATGACAGGAGCTTGAGTGAATGAGATTTTTTATGATCCCCGAAATAACAGAAAATTAATGTAAAACCACCAAAGCCAATGTATTCTTGTTTTTATATTTAGATTATTATATTCAGAGTTCCGTTTAAGTACACGTTTTGGAATACACAATGTTAGTAACATTAACATTTTCCTAGCATATAATAATTTGTAGATAAGTGTTCTTTCCAATATTATGCTTGTTTTGATCCGTGGGATTAACAGGTAAATATTAAGTTATGATTGGAAAATAGTAAGCCATGTCTTCCAATTTATATATTATTTTAATTATTTTGTATGATAACACATCAATTTTATAATTCAATGAAGTCCTTTCATATGCTCCAGTTCCAATTTGGATCGAAAATTGTTTCAAATGTTGACATTTTCCGAAATTTTACCAAATTAAACTCCAGTCATAGTATTTTCTAACTGGACGTTTGTATCAACTGAGAAGATATTTTTTCGACATTTTATTCAGGTGTAAAATATAAAGGTCACAGTGCAGTACCCGGTATTATCTCTGTGTAAATTATATAAAAGGATAATGATTTTGCATCTGTAATAAAAACAGTTCATTATATTTAACTACCAAATTTTATGCATCATATAAAACAAATAGACATTACCTGTGCATAATGACATCTTATGGAGATGAAGGTGGCGCAATGCAGGAAAGGAGATTACGATTAGATTTTACTTTTTTGGCAAGTGCAGACTAATTAATGCAGGATGGAATGTTAGGAATTAGATGGGAAAGAAAATGGTGAGACCATAAATAAAAACATTATTAAGAAATTTGAGTGCAAAAGCAGCAGCATGAGCTCCTGCTTCAATATTCTCTATTTTGAATCTAGATAATATAGGTGGGCCAATTACTAATATAAATACAAAAAATAGTCTAAAAATATAGTAATGCAATTTGGGACCTGTTTTTACTATGATTTTGCAAGAAAACTTAGAGAGCAAAGGAAAATCCCGAAAAATTGAACAAATAACCGTGGAGGACGAAGTGCACCCACACATGTACTTTAATGGGTGGGTTGAGTAGCACGGGGTTTTTGCGATTTTTTGACACAGTAGTACGAGAAATATTTCCCTTATCAGTTTGATTAAGCATTAATTTTTAGGGAAAACACAAATGATACTCGAGTGCTGCATACCTTTGGATGTTAGTGCAGCCCATTGTCTTCAGGACAAAGGAAATGTTCACATTGTGTATAGATATGAAATATGTGAATTTTCTGAGTGTGAATTCTCAGAATAAACTTTTAAATAAAATCATATTTATAAAGCGTGTGTCAGATCTCCACCGGTTACTGGTTTTATTGATGTTTAGGGTTTGCCCGTAAGAGACAGATTAATTTTGTCAACACAGGAGCTATGTCCTTGAATATAGGTTGCTGTGTGGTGTAGGTATTGAAACAGGAAATTTATAAAATGTATTTTTTCTCATCTATACTTTTTATTGAACCATAAGGACCGTAAGAATTACAAATAAAAAACTGACGTTTGGGTTTTAAGCCTCAAGCCTCCCCGGAAATTGAAATTTTAATTATCTTGCAATAATTTGGATGCTCTGTCGATCGAATGTATAATCAACACTTGTGACCAATTTTCCAGTCGCATTCAAAAATACACATACAAAATCGCACAAGCATAAAAGTCAATGGAAATCTATGGAAATCTGTACAAAGAATATTATGTGACAACTCTTCCTGCTAGGCCCAATACATGGATTTGCCATTTTACTTACCTGTTTCACTTAAATGTCAATCATATTTCATTACGATTAGACCTTAATATATCAACTTACAGGTTTGCTTACTGGAACATTTTATGGAGTAGGCTAGTGAAAATGAGTGGGTAAAACGATTTGGAGATGAGTGGATAATAAGATATCGTAGTTTTTCAGTCAAAGTTGATTGTTAATCTGGTAAACAAACAATCAAAGCTCTTTATCAATTGTTTCCACAAACGCAGTATGAAACATTTAACAAGCATCCATGCCTCACAAATGTTCTCTTATTGCTGTTCAAATCAGATATTTTTTTTATTTCGAAAATGATTATGCGTTCTGCTGCTGCAGGAAAAATAAAGACACACGTATTTACAAACGTCCTCTTTTGAATCTTTTGGTTAACAGCATTAATGAGAAAAAATCAAATCAAAATGCGTACATTATCATAGCTTTTCACGAATATCGAAGGAAAGAATGGTAGTTCCAAATATAAAAATTAAATAAAAGCATTAGTAAACGTTGCATATCATTGGATATAAATACCGCTTGTTGTTAGTAGGACAAAGAAAGCGTACGAAGTCTCCGATTGTATGGATATTTTAAATGTAATAAGTTTTACATAAGTAAGTCTTTCCTAATCATTGTGTGGAAACACCGCCGTTTATTAGTTTTATTAACTTTTATCATGTAACGTAATGAGACAGGTGAATGTTCTCCAGGAACGGATGGGTGGTAAATAACTACGAATGTATGTTAAATATTCAAACTGCAAATTTTTAACATAAAAAGATAGTTTTGCGGTAATGTAGGCCTATTTGCTCATACAATGGAAAGTGTGAACATATTCATATAAAACAGATCTTCGGTTTTTGTGTCCTGACGTTCTCCGAAACTTGAAATCTCAATCATGTCGCATGAATCACGATATTTCGTCAAACTAAATAAACGAAAACCGGAGTGAGCAATTTTCCAACAACAAATTTATTGTGGACAATATATTTATTTGTAACTGTTTATATGCTGGACCACAACATTTTTAGAGAATGAGCCTTCAATTTGTGTTGATCGAATACATCACCAAAATTTGTCTTAGGTGTGCAGCATTAAACTAACGAATTCCGGTTTATGTGTATTTTTCCACAGGCAAGATCACTGGGAAATATCAGCAGTTGACACGTGACTTAAAACAGTTGAAAACACAAGACTAAAGCGACAATTATCCATTGTTACTACTTTTCGTACTAGGGATAATGAAACAATGAGGATTGATTATATTGGTGGTGGTGTTGTTCTCATGAAAACTAACAATGAAGAGTTCTGACTGTCTTGATCAAATGTAATGTGTACGACCCCCAACGGCGCGGGATTTGGCAAATACTATGCATTACGGTTTCAAGGCTACTATAATTTAGAAACTTTTTTTGTTTGAGAATACATATTATTCCTAATATTTATTTGTTTTTATCTGGATGCATCTTTTATGAAGCCACAAAACACGTGTTTGAATTTCCGATATCTGAATGTCAGTAGCCATCTAACGCCAAATATTTGAAATCTATAAGTTAATGTACTTCAGACAGAATAAATAAAGTATACTTGGCGTTGAATATTTTCGTAGAATTCATGAGAAAAAAAGGAAAAAAGGAGGGTATTTTCCTATTTAACTTCCTTTATTTTCCCATACCGCCTTTTTTCGTTAACTTGCCATCAAAACAATCTTGGGTAAAACCAAAACTAGGCTTCTACTAAAATTGATAGAAAATTCAATTATAATTTATAATGCTATTCAGATACACTCTGAGTCCTTGATTTTCACTGTGCTACAAAAATGAAATTCCTAGTCAGTCACAGTTAAGTTGAATGTAGTCTATTTCATTTAAAATTTTCATTTGTGTCAGATTATCTAACAGTATTAACGGAATTGCTGGTTTATTGCTAGTTAAACGTCAGACCTCGAATTTTCTACGGTTAGCTACATTGTTAATATATTGGACAAGGTGTTAATGCGGTTTTGATCGTAATTTTATAACGTCTATTGAGTACACCAATAATACTAATAAATTATACGGAATGGTGTGTGTCTATCGACAAGTATTGTATGCATTAGTTCTGCTTTATTAGATTTTTCATTAACTTTTAAGGAGACATTAAATATTATGCGAATAAACATTTGACGTCTGTTCTTTATCGTTCTTCTCAGCAGTTCAACAGCTTATAATTGTAAGGAATAGCAAGTTATGAAGGATGTGTAGGTGAGGCGGAGATCATGGATGTCATTTAAAAACCACCTGCGGATTTTAGTCTCAAGCTTTCAATCAGATACTGTTATCATCATCAAGAGATAAATGACAAGGCCCGGTACAAGTTACATTTCACAACTATATAAGTAAATTGCACTCCGTTTGAAAAACACACAACCTTTGTAAATCAATCAAATTCTTTTAAATGTTCCAATTACAAGCTCTTTTACAAAAATGTTTCAAATGTTGAAGTTTTTCAAAGTCAAACGCCAGCCATTATTTTTGCAGCAGAACAGTATTCATTCTGATCAAAGATTTCTTCTTCCCGTATGCCTCATTTCTACAGTTAAGTTATAAACCACCTTGCATAATATTCAGTGAATTGCCAATGCTCAATGATAATTGGGGTTAAAAGTATTTACCATAAAACATCAAGGAGACACCAATGCTTGAAATCCTTGCTTTTTTGACTCATGCAGAAACTAATCGTATTTATAACTGAATTGATCACTTCATGTTGGCGTATACTTTTTCGGTGGACTAGATTAACTAGAAAATATGTATTAAGAAGTATCATCACACAATCACTTTACAGCTTATTCAAGTGGGGTTGTCGAGTTAGCTTCATTGTGCAAACTTTCTTTATGAATACCACAAAAACAGACAATTATGTAGTACCATTAAGAGCAATGCATTCTGCAATTTTTCTGCATATTTAAGTTTTGTAGTAGCACTTTGGGAATCTTGTATGCTTAATTTTTTATTGCGAAAGTTCTACTTTCAGTTTGAAAAAGCCAAAGTCCTAGAAAAATCATTGATTTCCGGACATTTTTTTACAAAGCTTTAGCTAAAAGCTTTTCAAAGATATAAAACTCCTAAAAATGGTACAATTATCCGTAGAGTACATCTTTTGTCGGTCGGGTTGTGTGAACTCAGGATTTGTTAGCACCTTGCCAGCACCAAGAAATTTAGACGCATTCCGTATGAAAAATATATCAGTTTTGCAATTCAATAAAAGCATGTTGAATGTTCCGGTTACGATTTGAATACAAAATGCTTGAAATCTTGAGATTCTACCAAGGTAAACGCCGGTTGTGTTTTTTTCTAATAGGTCCTTATTTACAGATAGCTAAGATGGATGATTGTCGTCCGCATTGGTGAAGCAGTAAAGCTAATCGTGCAACTACAGCTAACCTAATATTAAATATTTTAATCAAGACACAGTGGATAATCATTTTGGGACAAAAATCTCAGCTCACAATTTATTCGTACCTTTGCAAAATTCAGTGTATTGAATCTTTTGGACATATACATATAGTATCTTTCCTCATCTTGTAATAAATATAAATATCTTGCATTGCATTGAAGTGTAGAAAATGCTGGATAGGTTTTACAGACAGACTGACAGATTTATACTGACTCTATAACTTCCAGTTAGAATTGCGTTTTCTAAGGAAAACTGGAAAGCCCACAAAATAATCATATTCCTGAGATTGTATGCACTTGATAAGTGAAGGCAACACGTGAGTAGTCGAAAAATACCCAGATGAAGTGTGTACACAGCTTACCGTCACTTTTGATAATCGTAGCATTGGATGAAAAGTTCTCTGGCCTTTCACACCGCAATATGCGAATCCTGTCGTTTGTTTTTATATTACATTAGTCTTTTATAAGTGTCAGTTGCGTTGAATTTTAAAAATCCTTTCAATAAACTAACCTTAACTACCGTAAGTTGTTTTGCGTAATCGAATGTAGGATTCAGCAGACTTAATCAGAATACATTTTCAGTTCAACGCCATTAAAGATTATTATAGCATAAGGGCAGTAGAATGATCTGCAGATAAGTTGCATCAGCGTGTTTCTGGTTATCTGCTAACAAATTATGAAAACTTGAAAAATATATCTAAAAATATATCGCAGGGTATGACTGAGATGAATTCCAACTTATCTATGTGTGCTTCTGTTTGCCTCAAAAAGGGAGTGTGCACTGCAAAAAAAAATTATTTCAAAACCTTGCATTACAATTTTCCCAACATAGCAATATACCCAACATGCTGATATCAAGTTAAGCGCCAATTATATTTTTTTTCTGACTGACCATCTGTCAGGTATCGCTCAGATTTTTTTGAAAGAGTTGAGTAGGGTTTTGAAGTCGATTGGCATGTATAAATGAGTTGGACTCCACACCATTCACCATTTCAAGGTTGAGGTCTTTTCCACAACAGAGTTGACAAATGTCATTTATCTTTGATGTCACTGTTGTTAATTGGCAATGTGAAAAAGAAAAAGTTCACTTCAGATTTAGATATGAAGAAATAAACAGTTCATGCGAATTCTCGTAAATCCTGCTGTTTGTCTTCATACGTATAAAATAATCTTTTATTAATAAAAATTAAAAATCGTCATTTTAAGTTCAACGCCGTTACAAGCTATTTTTACAATTATCCGATTCAATGCATTACAGGTCTCTCTGTCTTGCGGATTGACAAGCTTACTGTAATTTATAAGTTTTTGTTCTTCACTTATAAATACATATTAAATAAACCGCTGTAAACGGGATAACGACGCCGCTTGGGGATAACCGTAGTGATATTGGTCGACAGTAATCATGAAAGACGATTCGTGATTACTGTCGATCATGCTGGACGTCGATAATCGATGTTTTATGATGTTTCTTCCGATTTTCCGCTAGAGGGAGCTTTGTACGAAGTGGTCAATTAGTGGAAAATAATGTGCTCAACGAGACCTTTCGAAAAAGGTATCACATGCTATAGGGTGCCATTTGAAAAAGTTGACGACCCCCGAGGGAAAGGGGGAAGGGGTTAACCTAGGAAGCTGAAAACCAATAAGGTTATTTCCTTTGACCCATAAAACCTGTATACCAAATTTCAGCAAAATTGGTTGAAGCGTTCGGGAGTTATTGTGCTCATAGTATAATGACAAACAAACGTCGATTACCGCTAGAGGGAGCTTTGTACGAAGCGGTCAATTAGTGAAAAATGATGTG
>JAQIXW010003169.1:0-13713 GCA_034700685.1 Willowsia buskii | reverse complement strand
ATCAAATGATGGCGATCTAATGATTGCGATCATATGACGGCGATCAAATGATGGCGATCAAAGTGCCGTTCACCGTTATCAACATATAATTGCATACGAAGCGACTGCAACGCCACATCCTTCATGTCATTTTTCCATCCGTTTTTCTCTCTGAAAAGAACTTCAAATTTCTTCTCCAGAAACATCTCGTAGAGCTCAGACATCAGCTCACCAGCCATAAAAATCACTTTATCATTTTTATACTGCTCAGTATTCATGCTTTCCCTAAATTCAACCTCAGACAGTTTACCAAGCCCTTCCCTAGTAGATTTCAGGCGAGTCAATATTTCTGAGCCATTACTTGATGTGTTGAGCCTTTCAAAACTGTCTTTGCCAATCGACTTAAAGAAGTGAGCTGGAGTGGACTCATTCAAGCGACATTCCACATAACTCCCAAATTCACTGTCAAAATTCTCATCTTCATCTTCCACCACAAATACTCTACTCTTGGAATTATCCAATTTTAACTGTGGAAACACATCTTCCCTCTTCATAGACTTAGCTAATGCTGCCATTTTCTCTCGTTCTTCTAGTGAATAATTAATAATTACAAATTTATGGTTTGGAAGTAAACCTGAGAAGAACTTTGAGCCAACTATGGCTCGATTACATATTCTCCTGGGAACATACAAATCACATTTTGTAGGACAGGTGTACACATCCATCAGTTCCAACTGCTTATTTCTTAACAAATCATTCAGTTCTTCACCTTTCAATTTGCTTAAAATATTTTCACATTCTGTGCCTTTTTTCGTTAGAAGACTCTTAATTGAGAATTCCCTTCACTGGACAGATATTTCTAAATTTAACTTAAAAATATTTTCAATTTCCTTCCACTCAAGATGGTACGCAGTAAACCTCTGATTTTTGTCACAGAACTTAATTGCCATTTCAATTGAATTGGGCGGCATAAAAAAGATTACCTTTTTAGCATTGAAAATCCTCCCGTCCAAAACACAAGCTGTTTTGTCGCAAAAGTCGTTTGAAAACAGATAAGTAGCTTC
The DNA here is from genome assembly GCA_034700685.1 of Willowsia buskii. Classification (NCBI taxonomy): domain Eukaryota; kingdom Metazoa; phylum Arthropoda; class Collembola; order Entomobryomorpha; family Entomobryidae; genus Willowsia; species Willowsia buskii. Next base: position 12,670 of record JAQIXW010003169.1, on the reverse strand, counting down.
CTCCACGTTCACTTCTTGCTGATCACCTAATGTAAAAATGTAGGACAATTGTTGGTTACTGTCAAGCTTGTTGCTGAAGCACATTTTCCTATCCTTCAAAATGATTCTGGCCACAGCACTTCCGTCCAGTATTCTTCCAAGCAGGGTGGCGTCAAGGGGACGCAGTTCAACTATTTGAGTGGCTGACATTTTATAGCGACCTGCGAGATGACCTTGAAAACCAATGCAACAATTGATACACAAATTTTGAAAATAGATTTTCTCATTATTACCTTCATGCATGATCAATATGTACATTTTTTAAACTAAAAGCTTACCTGCATTCATTTGGTTCCTGCACGCTTTCTGAAGGCAATCCACAAACTCCAAAGAAGTATTCGAATCGTCCATCTTTGAGAAGTCCATATTTCCCTGATAGTAAGCTGGTAATTGTTCCTTTCTTGGTTTAAATGCATTCCATATAAAAAGGGGTAGTTTGGGAAATTTTGAAATCCAGAACTGCGCAAACAGAAATTCGTCCAACTTGAATTTGCATTTCTTTCCATCCTGCACATACCTACCCCAATTTAGAGTCTCACCCACTTTTGGGTGTGTACTTGAGTCTCTATATAATTTCTTCAAAGAAACAACCGAATTTGGAACAAGATTTTCAACAACGTTGAATGGCAGATGCTTCGTAGCTTCCTCCAACAAGTCAAAAAATTTATTTTCCAGAACAGCCATCCACCCCCAACCGTCTTTGTCCTTTGGCGACAGCTCACATTTTATTGCTTCTTCGTCCAAGGCAATGCAAAATTTCATTTCTTCATCAGGATTTCTTATGCGATGAAACTCATAGTTTTTGTATTTCGTTAAACGCAGCATTTTGTTGTGTGTCTCTTTAACTTTTTCAAAAGCGTCAAACAAAAAATGACATATTTTGTAGGCATTCCAGCACCAAAGGGAAGAGAAGATATGCTCGAATAGTTCCTCAAAATCTGCGTTCACTGCAAAAATAGAAAAAAAAGTTTACGTCATGCTTTTAAGTCGTCAGATCAGTTTACTGGGTAGAAAATATGTAAATATTTAAACGTGATAATACTAGAATTAATTAAATTATCGATACATGTAATGGTTGACATGATAAAGTAAATTAATTTCGTTACCCGCTGGATTCATTGTGAAAACCCAAAGTCGTTCTGGATGTTTAGTTGTGAAAAATGTACTGAAATTATTATAGATTTGCTGATTTCGACTTGATTTAGTTTAGTAGTAATTACTTTATAATGTGTTATCTAAACTGAGGATAGAGCCCAGGTGTATTTGAACTCAAAATATTAAGGCACATGAGATAAGCGTAACTGAACCGCTGTACTTTTTATAGACGACAGAATAAACTAAGACTGTCACTGTCACCACAACGGCTACTCCAATACCTACGATTTGTCAAAGTTTACTAATGCTAATGGAAAACTTGTTAGATTTTTCACTAAATACTCAAAGGCTAACTGTTTTTCAAAACGTTTTTAAGATACAAATATAGTTTGTTATTAAAGCTCAATTTTATAAGTACACGAGCGCATTGCAACTTGATCCTGTTTGGGTTCTCTCATTTGGTAGGCGTAGCACTGCAGAATTTGTGTGCGTTCCAGCATAATGGAGAGGAAAAGATATGCACAAGATGATCTTTGTAGGTGGGTCTCCCTGGAGAAAAAACGAAAGAAAAAGGAATTTTGCATTATAATTTTTATGGATTTTTTATCAGTATAATTTAATTGATGATAAAAGTGACTTGGTTTCGTTACCTGGTGAATCCATTGCTTGTGTAAGTCTTAATCGTAAACAGCTAAAGAAAATCTAATCTTCCTTTTGGAAAATATGCTAAAATTGCATATAATTTGTACTTAAGTTTGAACTCTTACAAGTATTTGGAATCGTAGCACTAGAGCACTTTAGTTTCAAAGTCTCACTGTGTTTTAAAATTGCAATCAGCCCTCTTCATTATTATGAGCAAAATCTTAGATATACTATAATCTACTTATACTGCGAAAAACCAATGATGTAAGTTGCACTCGCGAATTATTATTGATTTGCTGGTCTTGATTAATTCTTTTGAATGACTTTAAAATATATAATTTGTAATCTACAAATCACAAAAGACAGGAGCGTACTTAATATTTAAACTCTTAAGGTATATTTGGTAAGCATAACGTTCCAATTTACTTAAATCTCGATTGCTTTAAAATAAATTAAAATTTCACTGTTGTTTACATTGGCTACAAAATAAACTAACAGTTACCACTACTGCTCCTCCAGCTAGACCATCCTACCAAATAAGATTAGACCTACAATTGGGAAAAGTCTTTCAACTAAAGTTCCTTCATTAAATTAATGTGAGCTGTCACATAATCTTAAAAAAAGACAGGCACATTCAGTGTATAAAATTTTTGAATGAGAATAGAATAGAACCGCTAATGCCAGCTCACCTTTGGATTTCATTTTGCACATCATTGACTGCATGCACTAAACTTTGATAGCAGGAAGCCAAGCCAATATTGATAAAAGCGTCAATATTGTCCAGTACGGTATATTGTGCAAACAATGTGCTGATAATAGTATTTTATACATTTCATTTGTATCAAACTCTGCAGTAGTAAAGACAATGCACTAAATGCCAACGGATAGGCTCAACTCATTCATTACAGGGACAAGAACTTGCGGTTTTTCTGGTGATTGTCTCCGTCCAGCATCATCTTGCCTATCGCAATATTATGCATAACTCACATATTATTCACTCATTTAAGTAAGTAATGCCAAAAGCTGATCAACATAAATGCTATGTTGAATAAAGCTGACTAACAAGGATATACCGCGGGCGACTACGCGCAAATCCGAATGAAATATATCACATCTGATAGAGTTTTTTACGGAGATTCTAATGGTACTAATTTTAATCCCGAATGGGCCAATCTGTGGACTACAGCAAGCAAAAGAGCGTGGGCTCCTACCATGTGTACAGGCAACATAGCCGCCAGAATTAGGTCTTTTCACTAGTTTTTGAGTCTAAAGGTCACCTGAAAGGAGAAAGCCTCCGAATTGCTTAATGCTAGGGATTCTTTGACTCAAAGTTGATAGAGAACACCTGATTCTGATGGCTATGTTGCCTGTACAATCCCACGCTGTATTGCTTGCTGTAGTCCACAGATTAGCCCCTTTGGGATTAAGATTGGTACCATTAGAATTTCCGTAAAAAACTCTATCAGATGTGATATATTTCATTTGGATTTGCGCGTAGTCGCCCGCGGTATATCCTTGTAAGTTTCAGAGTGCACACACAGCGGTATGAGTTCTAAACTTCAATAAAAAAAAATATTTTAAAAATTTCGCCGAATTTAAAAGCCGTATTGTCAGAAGTTTCAAACAGCTAGCAAAAATCTTTTGAAGCTTAATCTTTGACCACAGAAACATCAAACTAATGCATGTAATTACTGAAATATTATATGTGCCTTTGTTGCCAGAAACCAAGGGTCTGACACAAAACACTTGCAGCGTTTCTGCACATGCTTTTAAATACAGCAGACTAAATCTGATCAAAACTGATCAAAAAATGCAATGGGGCTGTCCAGCATCAATGTAATTCAAACGGCTGCTGACACTTTCACTTTTGATGTGAACGCAGCACACAGAAATTACAAAACGTAAGACGCAAAGAAAAAACTCATTATAATATAGTGTATGAACGACGAAATGTAGAGATCAAGTTGGCTGGAACCCATTGCCATTATGGTGCGCTCTACTCTAACAATATATTCTGCTATAGTATATAGGCCTATATACATATAAGCTTTTATAGCTCTTATATCTTACTCGTGCTTATAGGATTCTAGTCAGTTCCTTTGTTCATCCGTATAGCATGTCCCAGAGCTCGAGCAAAAGGACTAAAATTAATGAAGGATATACGTAACGTGACTTTAAGGAAGCCTTTTACAAGTAGCATATTAGTCATAGTCACAAAGATAAACAACATGATCATTTGTAGACCTAAATACTCTTCGTAAGTTGTGAGCGAGAGAGCATTATCGAAACAAGACAATTCACAAAAGCCAGAGGAAAATTATGAAAAGTTTAAATATATATTGTTATTGGGTCTACATAACTTGTGTCGGAATTGGGAAAAATGGCAATGTAAGAGCATGATTGTTTCCATAAAATAAGAATATTAAATCGACCATTTGAGTATCTATTAAAAACGGTGTGTTTGCCAAATAATTGCATCCCTTTGAGCGGAAAATGACTGGGAATGAAAGAATATTGATTCTGTGAAAACTGAATTTTGAAATTCTGGAAAATCAACGAAACATACCTTAAAGCATGAAAGTATGTTTCAAGTATTGTTTCATGTTTCATGTCAATAAAGGTTGAGAATCATAATAATGTTTTGTTTGCATGCAAGCTGGTAAGGGTTTCGGATGGATAATATTTTAATGCTAAGCGTAATGTTTGGAATCTATAATGGATTGTTGTCGATTTGAATTGCTCAATATGGAAGCAAGATCTTTACATAAAATTGGTATAAACCAAACAGTTTACATCTTACATTGAAAAGTAATTAAAATAAGTATTTGTTGCATTCGTATTTGCAGTGCAGAATCGAAAGTCGGTTATTGCATGATTCACATCTTATTTGACATATAGAGTGACTTTGGTTCATTGCAAGAAATAGCTTGCTTATCATTCACCAGATACTGATCCGTTCAGAGTTAGAAAATATACATAAGATTTTATGATTGGTGAGTAAAATAAGAGCAAAAACACAAAGCAAAAGTTTATGAAGTAATCCGTCCCTGATGTAATAAATATTATGTGGCTTGAAAATTTTAATCTGACATCTGAATTTTATATTATTTAAAAAATTAGGCTGAAGAAAAGATTCTGCGCTAATTTACTTTGAATATATTTATGATTTTATATTGCATTACTTACGATTAATCTCATAGTTTCTGCGCTTATTACTTTGATTGTATAATAAAACGTTTTGTATTCAAGATTAATTCAAATTTAACTCTACACTCAACTTTTATTAAGAAGCTTTTCATGGGTTATCATTATTAAAACTGTTCGTCATTTATCTGCAGAATCATTGACTGACGAACTTAACCCTACGCACAGAAGCTATTCCTCATTCTTGCCAGCAGAAACAATGCTTTTAGCTCCAATCCGCCCAAGTCTCTTGCCTTCTGAAAAGCAGTTTCCCCCTTCCGGTTTGGCACCCACCAGCGACACCAGATCTCCACCAGCTTCTTCACTTTCCCCACTCCCTTCCCACCCTTCACCGCAAGATAGACTGCATTGCTCACAGAATCGTCGAGAGCATTGAGATCCGCCCCAGCCCCTACCAAAACATCCACAATCTCCGTCCCAATTTTTCTTCGCATGCTGAACCGCAACTAGTAGTGGCGTCGTGCCAAAATTACTGGGAGCATTGACACTCACCCCCTTCTCGATAAGGCAGCGCAGGACATCCAAGTTGCCTCCTCTCGCCGTAAGGTGGATAACCGACTTCCCGTAACTGTCTCTTCCCTACAAGGTCACTCCTCGCTTCACAAGCAGGTCTAGCTGTGACGCCGGCTTTCTAGAAAGAGCGAAGAGCACGGGAATGCTGCTTCCGTGGTTGTCGACGGTGTTGATGTCACCTTCATTTTTAATTAGCGGGTCCACCACTACCATGGAACCCTCAGAAGATAAGGCATCAAGCATAAAAAAAGTGACGCTACATGTATCAGCCAGTATTAAGCTGGCTTATCACTAATTATTGATACATATTTTAGGAATTCATAGAATTTTACGTGGGAGAAAGTTCAAAATTTCAGAAAAACCAAGTAGTCATCAAGCAGCTCTCCCACTGATCGAATTAATCTTTTCGTTGAAGTTCCAATCAGTTGAACCAAAACTTTGTTGATATTATAAATTAAATGCATAATATGATATTAGAATTGCTATCTTATTAAATAAGTTTTGATTTTCGAATTATCTCACAGTGAAAATTTATATATATACTGAAATTCAACTTATTTTACAAGAACTTTCTCCAGGCTTAATGTATTCTAGCAATTTTAGTGTAGGGGAAGGATTTTCTAAATGCAGTACTATGTTTCATTTACATTTCTTGCTCACTTTTACACATTTATCTTTTTTTATATGCCTTTTGCAGGCGCTGTAAAAATGTTTGGAGAAAGTTTTCACAATATGAGCTCAATTCCTGTAATTTCATTCTAAGATAGCTTTCAGTTTTGTATGGACTTCACTATTGTCATATTCGGTAGTAAAGATATAAATAACCTTAATGAATTACCTGATTAAAATGAGATGCTAAGGTGTTTCAAAGCAGAGACGTATAGAACTGTATATACTGATTTTAACGCTACTGAATGACGAAAATTCCTTAAAAAACTTTTTGAATCGAAACAACATGCCATGGCGCAATTGCAATTAGTGTATATTTAACGTTTAGTGTCAACAAAATATTTCAAATAATCTACAAATTGTTTGTCATTGAATGCCTAAAATTATCATTGACCAAACATTAAATTATATTTCATTGGCATCACTCAGAGATAAAATGACACTTGTAAAACATTGTAATTGAGCTTTAAAACTGCGTTTATTTTTATTTTCATGTACAGACTTTATAATATGATCATAATTACATTTTACTTTTGTAGGACACTTATTTACTTTTACCCTACTAACAAAATATCTTTGTACAAAAGTCCAGACTTTGTTCATTTGGAATTTTTGATAAAAATGTGAGAAATAATATCCTGTTTTCGCTTTCTATATCCTATCCTAGCCTATCCTAAATTCTATATATTAATTTTATTTTATTTAAAGTTTAAAACGATGATTTTACAGTTTGTTTGATTGTCTTTTTATATCACAGGAACCCATTTTACCGTTAATATTGACTCATAAATTAAAGCAATCATACTCAGGCACACAATCAAGCATCTTTAATTCAGAACCTTAAAGCTTATGTTGTATCAACACCACTGATAAATAGGCATGCTAATTATATGATAGTTTTGGGTAGACTTCCAAACCAAAACAAGTTTTTCTCATTATTACTTGCCTACTTTTACTATAAGCTACCCGGCATAATTACATGACCGACTTTAGCACAATCACTAATTATTTTAAGGATTTTAAATTAAGTTTCTAAAAATTACTTTCATCGCTTAAATACGCTTAACATTTCAGGTTTTTACTAAAAACTAGCAATAAAAACACAAATGTATAAAATGTCACGAACACTTGCATATTGACATTCTTCAAAAACACAATATTTGATAAATTTTGAGCTCCAAAGTTCAACAACTCAAATAGTCATACTTCTGGTGGGATATGCAGGGTTGACGAGTCGAGTGGGAGTGGAGGTATTAAATCTTATTTTAGTGATTCGGCCGATATCTGATTGATTGCTATCTAGTGTATACCCTAGCCTGCCAAACTTGTTTACTACACTTCCTAAAAGATGAATCCTAAGGGTGATCCAAATTCGTGCAGAAGGCATTTCGGAATGTAAAGCTAATATTGTTTGAAATGCGAGAGCTGTTAGTGACGGTTTCACTTCATCAAGCCCATCTAAGAATATTTCGAGATTGATGACACCTTTGCATCGAAACAAATACACAAGCATTTCAGTTTTGAATCCTTTTGTACCAATCAGCTCAGCTAAGTTTTCCATAACTTTATCTTTTAGAGTATCCCAGCCTATATTTTCAATACTTGCAGACCCAACTTTCTCTTCTAAGATATTCATAAATTGAACCATTGAAATGATTAAGACCGTCTTATTGTCATCTCTTTTCAGTTCAGTTGATACATTTTTTCCAAATTCAGTCTTTCCCGTTGCAGCGGGATTAGATATGACTACTAACTTCTCATTTTTATATGGTTCAATCTCTAAGCTATCCAAAAATTCATGTTCTTCCATAATCCTTATGTTGCTGTCGGTAGACGATTCAGATGGTTGCTCTAGCTCAAAAATTTTGCCGGTAGATTCAAGCCATTTGTACATTCCATTGCCAATAAATTTAAAGAAATGTATGTTAAACCCTTCTAACCCTTTGAATTTCATAAATTCACTACTAAAATCATTTATTATGTCTTCAACAACAAGCACCCTAGTGTGGTGAGCCTCTAATCTAAGTTCTGGGAAAACATAGTTTTTACTTATTGATCGAGCAAATCTTTTTATCTCTTGTTGTTCATCTAATGAGCTGCTAACAATTATAAATATATCGTTTAATGGAATATTTGAGAAAAACGTAGACTTAACTATCGCTCGATTACAAACTCTCCTTTGGATATACGCACCAGTTTGTGCAGGGAAAATAAACTTATCTACCAGTTCTATCTCCTGATTTCGTAAAAAATCCTTAAGCATTTCGCCATTCAATTTACAAAAAATATTTTCATATTGAATTCGTTCTTTTGTGGAAAGATTAGCAAATGGAAATTTTCGACCTTGAACACATATTTGTAAACCCTTTTCTGAATATTCATCTAGCTTTCCCCACTTAATTGATAATTCGTTAAAGCGATGACTGTTGGAACACTGAGAAACTACTTTGTCTATTGAATCTGCTCCCATAAATACTACCACCTTCTGAGTATTGAGAGCCCACCTGTCTAAAATAAAAGTCTCTTTCTTAAAATTGTTTGTAAAAATATAGTTAACTTCCTCTACATTGATTCCAGGTTGACCACCGGGTGGAAGGCTGAACCACAAACTTTTGTTATTGTCACATTTGGTGCTCCAACTGAAGCACATCTGCCCCCTATCTGCCACGATTTGGACCACTAGATTTCCGTTCAGTACTCTTCCAAGGAGGTCAGCGTCAAGGGGTCGCAGTTCTACAGTGAATGGAGAGCCCTCTTTTGCTGACATTTTGAAGGGACCTTTCACATGACCTTGAAAACGAAGCCAAATTTTTGCATTGTATTTCTCAAATAGTTTTTTATCAACTTTTCAATTGAAATTTTACCTGCTTTGGTTTGATCCTTGCATGCTTCTTGAAGACCGTTCAAAAACTCCAGTGGAGTATGAAAATCATTCATTTCGGAGAAGTCCAGGCTTCCTTGATAATACGCTTCTTCTAATGTTCCACTTCGGTGCTTGAATGCATTCCAGACGAAAGTTGGTAGTTTGGGAAATTTTGAAGTCCACCACTGCACAAAGAGAAGTTTGTCCAACTCCCATTTGACTTTATTCCCCACCTGGACAACATTACCCCAATTTAGAGCCATCCCCACTTCGGGGTGCGTACTTAAATCTCGAATTAATTTCATCAATGACACGACCGAATTTGGAACAAGGTTGTCAACAACGTTGAATCGCAGATGTTCAGTAGCTTTCTCCAAAAATTCAAAAAACTTATCTCCCAGCACAGCCATCCATTTCCTTCCTTCTTCGTCCTCTGGCCACAGCTCACATTTTATTGCCTCTTTGTCCAGTGCAATGCAAAATTTCATTTCTTCATCAGGCCTTCTTATGCGATGAAACTCATAGTTTTTGTTTTTCGTTAAACGCAGCATTTTGTTGTGTGTCTCTTTAACTTTCTCGAAAGCGTCAAACAAAAAATGAAATATTTTGAAGGCGGACCAGCAACAAGGGGAGGAGAACAGATGCTCAAATATCTCCTCAAAATCTGAGTTCACTGAAAAAACAGAATAAATCAGAATTTTACAATGCATTTTTATGCCATATCATCAGGTATTGAATTGAAAACTGGTAAATATCAGTGAGTGATAACTAGTAAAGTAAATTGTCGATATATTTATATGATATGGTTGACATGATAAAGTATAGTTATCTTATTACCTGCTGAATCCATTGTGAAGATCCAAAGTCGTTCTGGATGTTATTGTGTGAAAGCTGTACTAAAATTATTACGGATTTGCAGTTTTTATTTTGTTTTGATCACATACTTAAGATAACTCGTAATCACTTAAAATTATATTATGTAAAATGTAAACTGATGATAGAGCCCAGGAGAAACTTTTAACTATTAAGGCACCTGTAATAAGCGTTACGTTGAATTTGTTTTAATCACAGTATCATTTATAACTTAAACATCAGTTTATAATTTTTTAATGAGGACAAAATGAACTAACAACCACTACCACTCATCGTACTCCAACCATTTGTCCGCATTTCAAACGATAATGGAAAATTTGGAAAATTCATTTACTGAATGCTTTAATGCTAACTGTCCTTTAAGATTGGCTGTCTTTAACTGTCTTTTTATTAAGATACAAATATAGTTTGTTATTAAATCTGAATTTTAGATGTAAACGTGCACATTGCAACTTGTTTGATTCTCTGTTTTTTGAGATGCTCAGCTGCTCAATCAACACAGAATCTTACCCGCCTTCACTTCAGTTCCATATGCGACTAGCGGGACATTGAGCTACTCATGGGATGCTAAGAGAAACAAAGTGGAAGTGTCATGAGTAGAAACTCACGACAATCATGGGATTCCATGTTACTAGAAATGTAGTATATATTGACAACTTAAAAGTGTGTAAACACTTGGAACATTTTGAGTCCTTAATTAATTGCGTAAAATAATAATAAACTTTCAAGATTAATTAGCAGTATCATTCAGATTTTTAAATTCCATAAGCATAAAATGAAAACCAAAATATAATAATATTGCTTATTGCAAACAAAAATTTATAGTTGCCTGAACTTATGTGATTTCATTCCCCGTGTTGCTACTCCTATTATTATTATTATAATGCAACGCAAAGAACGGCGTGTTAAAATTATACGAGAATTAAAAATTTGGACAAATCCTTAATGGTTATATGAGGAAATACAAGCCTCAAACAGAGCAATAATAAATATAGTTTTCCATATAAAAAGTAATACCTATGTCAAATGGCAGTGATAGAGACATTCATTTTGAGGAAATTGAGAGACCATTACTATTTTTAAACTTTTTGTCAAGTAAAATCGGTCAAATGGAAATATAGATGCTTGTTAGAGTTAATAGTGTCACTATAAAGATGTGTTGGCTGTGTTGCCATAGTATTTTTTTGAAGCAATATTATGATGGTAAGGTAAAGGATTACGTTGTTGGTATCTGTAGGTTTGGTGTGAAAAGTTTGGGAAGAAGAATTCTAATTTTTGAGTTGCAATGTTTGAATGGCTGATAGAAACAAACCATAAAAGCAGCGCAAGCCAAATTATTGGTAAATGACATTAGCAAAACAGTTTTTAAGCAGCCAATGAGTATATGCGAAAGTTGTTAAATTTTGTAGTCCATGATAATAGTTCATGCCAGTCCAGACAAATATGCCTTTAATCGTTTAATTTTTTTATGATAACTTCACCAATAGTGACTCTTTTCTTTCGCCACATTCTATTTCCTGGATGGCCATTTATGCATGCTTATCACATTAGTGTAGTGTAGCAGCAGTTTAACCATTTGATAGAATGTGAGTGTACTTCGCGTTGTTGCCTGCAACCTGCAATATGGAATTATATTTGAGAAAGGATTTGTGATCATATATGTTCATAGGATTTTCAGGACATGTGTTCCGTATTTAAATATTTCCAGTAATGCATCCTTTCTCCAGTTAAGTGAAAGTAGGTTAGTTCTGAAAAACAGGGATAAATGAAGGCAACAATTAATTTGTAACTGAATAAAAACAGCCTTTGGGATTTCCATGCTCTAATAAATTGGGGAACCTTGAGACTTTGAGCAAAAAATTACGCGAAGAATTATCCCTGCCTAGAAATGTAACTGCGACCTATGAATTTTATTGCTTATCAATTAATTAAGAAGATCTTTCCGTTTCATTCTATTCCCATGCTTTAGAGTAAGTGCTGGCGGTAGTTGGGTATTACATTAGAGACACTTGCATTTTAAAATGCTCATTATAACTAATGACTACATGACATGACTTACCTTCACAAATAGTATGCAGTCCTTTTTAATTAGAAAGCAAATTCCTTTTTTCATGGCTGTTGATGGCATTTCGGCTTTTGTGCTCAATTTTTAACGTTTTTCCAATAATGCATATATTCTTTAGTTCACTTTAGTTAAGTTTTTAAAATAGGGGAACATTGAGACAATCACATCTTATCTTACACATCAAAGGACAAAGTACTTTCAATTTGAAAAGGTGTAGTGCTTTAGGATATTCACTTTCCCACAGTATCGTAAAATGCTTTCTTCCAATTGTAAGATGTAGAAAAAATGTGCAGAGATAAGATTTTTTAAGTTGTTCTACAATTTCGAAAGTTCTTGGCTAAATTTCTATCGCTTTATGAATTCCTGTGAAAATATTTTAAGCATTTTTCATTGGAGAGAAGATATTTATAATGAATGAGTATAAGGTTTCTCCTGTTTTCACCGGAAGTGAAAGTTATTAAAACGAATATGAAATAGTCCTTAAAAGTTTCAAAAGACAATCCTTACAAATTGTATGAAAATGCTGTACTAACAGTACTAAGGTTCCAAACATGATTAAATGATTTTTTAATGAGAGAAAGCTTAACGATTCATTTTATTTCGCTTTTGAAATTGTTCGGGGTTCTACTATGACTGAGGATATGAGACGCCAAAGAAGTAGAATGACGCCTGCGCAGGTCCTGCACTATCCTATCTTATCCTTGCTT
>JAQIXW010003168.1:0-13715 GCA_034700685.1 Willowsia buskii | reverse complement strand
CTGAGTTCATCGTACACACTATTGGTACACCAGCATTTTAAATATTCTCTTGTTCTTCTAACTCTGAACTTTATTTGGTTTTAGTCATTTAACCATTTAATGTGATAAATATACTGCATTTATTGTCACTACAATATTTCAAATTCTCTTATTCACATATAGGTTATGCTGTTTTCGATGTGTTGTGTTGTATGTGATACACACAAGTAATCTATACTAACTAATCCTTGTGATTTTTCTCACGGTTTTTGTTGCGTCTAAATGTTTTATTAAATTCTTAAATGCTGATAATAAGGCGGCAATGCACATTATGTTTTTATAGATCCAAAGCCAACCGATGTATTCCCACCAAGCATCACAGTTTCCAACAGTGGCTCAATTTCGACAGGTGGAAGCTTCGTTGTGCGCTGTGACACTGAGCAAAATTCAAATGTGTACTTCAATCTTGACCTGGAAGTTCCCCCATCTATGGATCTTGTAATTTGCTCTTAGCATTTAACAAACTTATTAACTTGCAACAACAAGAGTTAAAAGCAGCTTTTCTAGGCTTTAATTATTCTACTAATTGTAAATAATTTTGTACTTTTGCTTGTCTAGAATCCAGCAAGAGTGCAATTTGAAGAGGGTCTAAAAAGGGGCTCCAGAGCTCCTTTTAAGAAGACATGGTTCAGAGAACTAAGAGTAAAACATGCAAGAAAAGAGGATGCGGGAAATTACACTTGTACAATTAAACCTACTTCAGGGACTAAAGAAAGCAAATATGTGGAAGTCAAGGTTTACGGTAAGCACATATACACTCATGTCTAAGTACTGTTACGCAACTCCAATTCAGCGGACATTGGCAGCTAATGAACTTAATTTTGTTGAGCACAAATGTATTTCAAATTTTCAGATAATAATGAAACCTACTTGGATGTTGCAACAGCAGTTAAAAACATTACCATGGAAAAGGACGCTGAAACAAGCGATTACAACATCTTCGGCTTTCTCTCGAACTATGTTTTGATACCTATAAATAAATGGTGGATGCATGTGTGAGCTTTTTCACAAGTCTTCCCATTAAGGCCATATAAATACCTATTCACAAGAATGCGACCTAGCAACGATTTAAAATAATGATGTAAAATGTAAGTATTTACATAATAAGTTAATGTCCTCTTGTTTTTATGATGTTGCTACACTATATTAAACAATAAAATTACACACACATTCAAAACCCGCTACTAAAGATTCATCATCAATTATTTTGCTTAGTTCATACGCATCTATTATAGGACATACTTCACCCAAAGCCAACATCCAGTAATAATATTATAGCAAAGAAATCTAAAACGAATTACAGGTAAATAAGATAAGCTTTAGTAACTGTTGTGGTTCCATGTTACATAATTTGAAGGAAGGGGATGCTGAAAATATTGTCAGACATGGAACCAATAATATTATGAAATATGAAAGCAAGCAACAAAGTATGAGAGCACACGAAGTTCCCAGTAGTTTTTGAGTTCCACAATAGAGCTCACCTATCGTAGGGGTAAAGAAATGGTTGTTTCTGGTTGATACTTTTTATTTGTTTGTACAATGTCACTTCTGCCGTCTCATTTACCATAGGATGAATTAATTACATACTTCTCTTTCAATGACGACTCACCCATCCAACGGTTAAACATTAACAGATTCCCCGAAAATCTTTACCGTCATTAAATACTGAAAACTGAAGTAATTAATCATTCCATCGTAACGATATAATATATGTACTTAATAAACACTCTCTACAAAAGCATGTCAATAACGTAAACCATAGGGCAGCGAGACAAGAGTACTAACTAAGAAAACTAATGCATTAAGTTTCTTAACTGCAGCAGCTTTCCCTTACTTGTGGGATCACAAAAAATCGAGCTTTAAAAACATTGTCACATCAAGCCAGCCACAAAAATATGTTTGACAAATTTGATTTTTGGAAACGACGTACTGTCAAGAATTTCTCACTAAAATTCTTCTTTTTTGGTTTCCTAAACACAAGGAAAAATTTTACTCTTCATTTCAGACATGTGCCAGGCTAAACGAGAGTCGAGCTTTATTGTCTGCTATTGAAACACGACTTGTTGTAAATGACAAGGAAACAGAGAATGAGTATGAAACCAGCTACAGGAATGGCGGAAGTGAAGCAGATAGTGTTTTATCAACTGCTTGATATCACACAGCACACTCAGGAAGAATCCAGACTTTTTTAAATGCCTTTTCATGTGTTTATTTAGCCTAAAAGTTGGAGCATCACTTTGTACTCTAATTCTATCCAGTTTGTATGACGACGAGTGTAAATCTGAAGTTGATGAATTGTTGACTCACACATTTTAGTTCAAGATAGATCATACATTAAAAAGGATCCAAAATTAGTAGGGAAATAAATATCATTGAAAATGACAACCCATCTTTTTACAAATTCTGAGATACTTGATATTCTTCAATGTTCATGTTTTCATTTTCATGTTTTATCTTTTTCATGCATCCTCCCTCTTGTGATTCATTTTCTTTTTGCTCCTTTCTTCGATCATTCATGCAAGCATTTTTTTTATTAATGCAACATTAGTTAATACCAGAGAACACTGCCCAACCTGGTCGTAAATTCTGCACTTATTGCTGTACTGCATGCGTGACATGCTATTATTGACTGTTGAGGTACATCAGATACAATGATAATATTTACCACAATATACAATAAACCTTATATGTAGGACAGACGACTTTCATTACAGTATTTTTTGCAATCTAATGTAGACCTGAAACCAAATATAAAATAACTTCATTGAGGATGTCAACAACACGAATGACAATAATCATATAAATATATAAGGTATGTCTAATAAGACTTGGCTTTACGGATGCGGAGACATCACATCCACACTTTTGTGGCGTACAATTTTTATTTTACCTATTTCGGTAAATATTTGCACTGCAAATGATGTTATTTGTCAGTTTTACCTATAGTACAACACTACTTTGTGAGAGCCACAATTCTCCTTGTATTGACATCTGTGTTAGTTGTAAAAAGGATGAGCACCAACCACACAGACCACGAAAATTCGTATATGATATTATAAGTTCTATGGCAACTTTGGAGTTATTGTTTAGGCCCCCAGTTCTTTCAACACCTCATGATTCTTTCACCCATCACAACCGACAACGACAACCATCGCCCTTCCTTCCCTAAATATTTTGAAAGTCATTTACAATTCAACATGATGTTCTTGTATACAGTAAGTAATGTTGCGGGTAAACAACTTCACCAACATGTAGTTTATATGATAAAAATGATTGTTTTATTTTGTGTTTGAATAGTTTACTAATTGTCGTACCGCGCATCCTTTGGATTGAAATGATATCATTTCTATTTGTGGAAAGTGCTAACGTGAAGGGTTATTTCTTGCTTTGCAGTGTAAAAACAAAATTTAAGCTTAAGTTGCAAAAATATGAGGAAAGTTATTCTTTTGACTCCACATCCAAATTAAATGCCATGGTGCACATTAACAAATTTGCCACATAAAAAGTGGCACGACAAATTGACTTTCTAAATGTTACAATATCTAATAGAACAACTTTTTGGTAGTAAAATGACGCCCGATCATATCGCTACAGTAAATACCTCTGGACGTCAAGAGGTCACGTCAAATATTACATGTAACGGAAATAAAAAGTGTAATATGTTAATGCTTTTTACCAATATTAAACTGTCATTATGAAATAGACACAAACTGACCTTAGGTGTACCTTAGGTGTACCATTTGGCAAAACACTGCTTTTAAATGAAGAAATTTGGTTAATTTTATTTGAAAAAACAAAAATCCGATTTTCAAACCGGGACTAGAACGGTACAATGGTACCTCACCCCCGTCTTCTCAGAGATCAATCAAATGCGTGGGGTTTCAGCCAAGGCCTTACGAGGGTGGTCCCCTTCCCACACTGCGTTGAACCATCATTGAAGAAACGATCATGTGTCATATGAATAACTTGCGTTATAGCGTTTTGAAAATTGAAAATTGGAAGTCGATTTGTCGTGTCACTTTTTATTCGCCAAAGTTGTTAGTGTGAAGTTCATACTGACACTGAAGAAATAAACACCAATCACTCATTAAGTGAGATGCATTCTTTCTGCATTCATCGTAAGGATTTAAGTTTTACAACCTAGCCAAGCAGCAAACAATATTTGTTACAATTGGCAGTACATTATAATGCGCTAACACGAAAGCATTAACGCTTTTAATGCGCTGACACGAAATGTCACAATGCTGGCTGCATGAGATGAGTTGGAATTATGACATTGTCATTGTTACCATCCATAATCGATAGCTTTTCCCTTAACTGGACATAAAAATCATGAGATCGTCAATATGGTCGAAAAGCTTCAAATGTCTCATAATCTCAGTCCTTTTGTTCCTATAAAATGCTGGTAATAATATTAAATGTACATAAGCACATAAGTATATGGGCATTATGAATTAATGAATACAAGAACAAATGGCGAGCCTAGTATCATGTATGCATGTACCTATTAAATACTTTTGATGCCTCTTTGTCTACCCGAGATGACTGTTTACCATCAGCTACAACTCACTGGGGAGCCGTAGAACATGTACTGCAAGGGAAACAATTGTCGCTCTGTGTGTGACAAGGAAAAGATAAAAAAGTTTCATACTAGCCTTTTCTTTAGCTTAAAAACAATTCTTATCGGTCTGCACACCATATTTGAATCCAAAATCCACAACAATAGCATAATACACAAGTATTGTGTAGCACTGACGGGAGCAGAAATCAGTAATGGCCAATTACCATTCTAACATTGCCTCTGTGTACCAGCAAAAAAGAAACTTATCATAGGCGCAAGACCATAAATGACAATTTCATCAAAAACTTTTTTTTTTCAGTACCGTGCAGCGCAAATTAAGTGGTGAGCAGAAGAGTTGTAGCAGCGACTCATCATTCATTTATTATACATTTCAATTTCATCAAAATGTTTCCAACGTAAGATATATAGGTACCTATGTGATATGGATATAATAAAACATGAATCTTTAATTTCTTGAGAGTAGTATGCTGAACTAGCACCCAAGTAGGTTGAGCATCACAATTCCCCTTTGTAAGTATGATGGGAATGGGGCACGCACATGAATTGGTAGGTATAGTACTATATGAACTCTGAAATAATTATATTTTGAGTAATTGTACATAATTACTTTGGTCGAAGATGCAATGCAAAATATGAGTGTGCATGGTATAGATGTCCAGTCAGTGGTTGAATAGGTGGTTACGTGTTACGTAAATGCTAAAAAAAATGAGTGTTACGTGCGTTCCGTTCCAGTAGTAGAAACCACTTTACTCGTGTAGATGTATATACTGTGTATTAAAATTTCAGCAGCTTAATTTTTTTGTGCAGCAAGTCACACGCTGTTTGCTTTCAATGCAACAAGTATGTCTTGCACGATTTTCCCTTCCACAGAATATAATTTCTAACATCCTTTCCATACCCCTACCACTACTACTAACGTCCAAAGTAAACTAAACATAAAAAATCAAATCTCTGCAAAACATGAACGCGTATGCATTGCTTGAAGATCTTCAGTACAATGTCTGTATGGTAATGAAGTGCGTCGCAGTTGCATTGACGAACATTGAGTTTTTTCATTACTATTTTAATACAAAGTCTGATATGCTAGTGATCTGGTGAATGGAAGGTGAAGCTGATGCTATTGTAAAGGAAGATCGTAAATGGCAAGCAGGAGAACAGATCATGATCAGTTTTGCAATTGGATCAGTTACTGTGTGGGCACCGTATCGTGATGTTTACTTCGTAAATACGTCCCTACCACCGTCACCGCCATACTCATTCATTGTCAATACATTATAGTAAGGTACATTTCGCATCTGCAAACTTTGCCTGCCCAGTTATGTCTACTGGGCTGAGTGAATGTTCATGTTTGACTGGTTTGTGCAATCGACTAGTGGGCAAGAATCCATAGTAAAAGATAATAAAATAATACGTGGTAACTGAAGGAAAACAAGTTTGCTGAAGACATTCAAAATATTTATCCAGCTCAAGACTGTGACTTAAGAATCCGTTATATTGAGGACATTTATGATGAAGTGACAAGTGCGTTTTATGTGATCTTCGACCTTAACTTGGGAAATACTCCAGAAAACGTCTCTATACACATGACTTCCACTTAAATGACCTCGCCTACTTTTACAATATCATTTACAAGTTGTTGTATCATTTATTATCTTTTTTTCTAAATCAATCATTCTCCTCAGCAGAAAAAAACGCTAAATAAATATTTCTATTCTGAACCTTTATACTTCTTTTACAAGTGATCTCTCCTTTTCACTGTACTGTGCCATCGTCATCAAATCTAGTGGATAAATTTGCACTTGAGTTTTGTCATACGAGAGAACCGGACTCTGACGCAAAATAGCAATTTAATAAAACTAACAACTAAAATACTTGCCGTCAGTCGGCTCAATGTAAATAAATTGCATGATGGAGCTGTTGGTGATGGATGACAGGAAAGTGGTGTGTGGGAAGACATTACGATGATCCGTGGTTGTGGTTGTGCTGTCGTAATATTATTATGCAAAATGGATGGAGAGTGAATGGGGTGAAAGCGTATTCTGAGCAACTGGGTCTAGAGAAGAAGCCAAAAGAAAGTAATACGACAATAAAGAAAGTAACCGAAAATGAAGCTGTTTATTTATTCGTTTCGCATCAATACAAACCGAGTGTCCGATGTCATTTCTGCCTGCCACTCCACTCCACCGTCTAATAATGTGATATAGAGTAAATGTGCAACAGTTTTTTATACAAACGGTTTATACATATCAGCAACTTGAAACTACTTGAGTCTACATTATATTTACATAAGATACATATATTTGAAGATGGATTACACACATTCCCTTGTATAAATTTTGCTGAAATTGTGAGGGCTTTTGCTTACGACGAAAGAATGTCACAGGTCTCAGTATATTGTTTGTTACACTTAGAAGCGTCTGTTCCAGTCTTGAACTTCCAATTAAATTAAACCTTTGCCATGAATGACCATTAGTGAGAAAAGGAAGCATTGATGGTGACACACTATTTTAGGCTTTGGTAAAATTGTAAATGTAATGTGAACGTGGGGCGGATAAAGGAATAAAAACTTTTTGTGCTTAATTCACGCTCACCAACTGACTGTGTACCACCGTAATTATTGAAAGTTCTCCAGTAAGCGGTTAGCGTGACAGAGTGACAGCTAGAATTATACAAGTGCTTCAAAAAATACGTATCAACAATGAGCTAGATTTTCTTCATTTTGTTCAAGCTTTTCAGAAGCATAAAAATAGCATTAATGAGGGTCCTTCCAACGATACAGACAAAAAATGTCACGAATGTGGAAAGAGACGAGGTGCTACGATCTCATTAGTTTTAATTTTGCAAATGAATCAAGTCGTGAAAGAAGACGTACAAGTCGTAGACAAAAAGATTTACGGGCGAGTATGATGTTACCAAAATGGATCGCCATTGGAACATTAATACGTAAGCATTTTATTTTTTCTCAGAATTTTAATCCATAATTTTCGTGCTAAGAAATAAACATATAAACATTCCATTTTCAAGATTTGGAAGCTGGAAATAATGATCATTATTCGTACATAGAGAAAGCAAGCAAGAGTCTGTCATTTAGCGCTATACATAATGTATAGAGACTCATATCTCTACAATCTACGTAGAAACGTTTTAGACGCATGTAGCCAGCATTGACGCTTCCACCTAAAACATACCATGAAATTGTAACGGTTCATTGATATGACACCAAAATTTTCCTCTATTTATGTAACACACAGGAAGTGGCAAAATTATTTGAGTTGTGCAGGATTAAAAAGAACACACATACTCTATCTAATTGTTTGTCGAGGTTTATGGAAAGTCAAAAGTAGGGTGTTGAAAAGTCAAATAAAACCTGTAAAGTAATAGTTCATTGAACACTCTAGTATTGACATTCTGTCAGTTTTTGCAAATGTCAATGTCCCGCTTATAACTATATTGCATTTATTTGCAAGAATATTTTTGCATAAGGTGGTTTGGGAAGAATAGTTATCTCTACAGGAATTTGTGACCATTGTTATTTTTATTTTTATTGATTTATAAAAGTATAAATTAACCACATAAAATTTCATTTACCGCAGAGGATGTTTTCCATAAAAAAGAAAATTAATTGCGCTTTCAAATAAACAAGTAGTTAGTAGTTGAGTAGTGGGTGTAGGTATGCTAACCATGCACCACTCCTAAATATTTACAATGACTAAGATACATGGTTTTGTGTTTGTGCTACATGAACAGGAAAACGTTGCAACAAATTTCGAGGAACCACAGTCGAAAATAAACATCAAAATATGTAGAGTAGAACTCCTAATTTTCTCCAAACACACCTAACCAAAAAAGCGAATTCGCATTGACGTAATGTGAACCCTAAATGCACAGTTCGATCAATGGAATGATGTGCTTTTTATTTGTTTTGTCTTTGGAATCCATTCACGATTTCTGCAGAAAGTACTCCGCATTACTATCATGAACTTGTATTTATTGACTTCAAGAAAAGGAGATGGTTTGTTTTCTTCTTTTTCATATCATGCCAACATCTATGTACGCATTCCATTTATGATGCGTAAATATTCTAGAGATAAAACATATTATTATTGGTTACTTTGTTTCTATTATACTGCACATTAAAATTATCACTCTATCATAGGATCTTTTTCGTTTAATTTTCTCCTGGTCTTGTTTTTATATTCTTATATTTGTGTACCTTGAACAACTGTATCAATTAACATAAAACACGCCAGGAAAGTGACATAAAATTGAATGCATAAAGTAGATTTTGACCCACTTTACTTTTTTTGCGAAAAATGGATTAGCATTTAAGAAGAAAGTTTGCATAAAAAGGGCTTATAATGACTCCAGTGTTAGCATGCCCTAAATCTACAAATTACAAAGTGAATTAAATAGGTATTCTAAGTAATGAGCTGAAAATGCTTTCAATTAACAAAATATTAAAAGATTATGCACACACAACACACCCTGCTACCCTAATATCGCTAAACTTGTTATCATCTCCGTCGCGACCTACAAGTGATCTCGCAGAAGTTGCCAGATATATCCGCTGTTTGTATAAGATATTATGAAAGTTGTTTCATGTACTTAAATAGCACAAAAATAATATATATTAAATATTATCGTCAAAAGGTGATCTGGTAATCATCTAGTCGTAAACGTATTAGTCAACTCCTAAGGAGATATCTGCCAGGGCTTGTCAAGAAGAGAAGGGTATGAATTTATGTTGGAAAACCCGTTGTGAATCTTGGTTGTGGAGGCTTAAATATGTTGCAACTCTACTCTACAAGCATAATATATCATTCACTAAACGCTACAATGAAATGTGGGCAAACACTGCACTGCTTTCATGTCCGATAACGATTGCATAAGCTGAAGAACACAAGAAGAGTTCTTCGAATGTTAGGCTTCAGCAAACTATGAATGCATGTCTAAAAGTAATATCTTTTAAGCTTAACATAATTACAACTATTTAGTGCTTGAACGGCAAATTGCAATATAATTTAAAATGAACCAAAATATACAATGCACAAGCGTCAGATGAGGGTTTTTGTAACTATAGAAATTACACCTAAAAAATTAACATCTTTTAACTATTTTTTACGTTTCTTTTACATATTGCAAAGCTGGACTTATCGTATCACCTTTATTAGGTTGCATGAATATAGAATGCACTATCAAACAAATATGTTGAAAATTTGAAAATATGTTTTACTGTATTAACTGAGCTAGCTCATTACTGTTTTAAAAAATAGTCAGTGCAAAATCTTCCCTGCTGAATCCTCTATTGATTCATTTGAGTTTTTCAAAGTTTGGAATTCATGAAGAAGATAACCCAGTGTTTGATAGCATATTTTACGATATTTTTTTTTCAAAATTTTGAAGATTATTCATGGCATCGGTTCCTACAACAAACAATCTAACATAACGAATTTAACATGCTTTGTGGGTACATGAACACAATCCGTGTCCTTCTGTTGCAGTAAATACGATTGCATCTACTGATTGCAATTGAAAGCTTACTTGCTAAATAGCTTTTTTCATGAGTATTAGTCAGCTTCTTGCAAGTTTACATGGCTTTCCTTGGCACAGGTTTAGCGAAATTACTTCGATGAAGCATCACAAACACGGGTATCATTATGTGTAAAATGAACTAAACTCAACGTATTAATATTTTGTACATATAATGTAATATTTATTATTATGAGGTCCATGCATAGTGTTTTTGCAACTTTTATGTGGGAATGTGCTATGTAGTAATAATAATATATGCACGGCACCTGTGCATGTGCATGCTACAGTGAATACGGAATAGAAAAACGGAGCTTGTCAAGGTCAAGCAAAAACACAATAAGCATCACTCACGGTCTGCTCAGCCTCACTTTTATTTTTTAAAAGAGAATGATGATGGATCTGCAAATGCTGAAGTCAGAGGATGTTAAATCTGCTACATTAATACTCTAGCAGTTCTAAGTAGTAGGCTGTGCAACTTTGCTGGTTTTAAAAAGCATCAGTCAACGTTGTGCAAATTATGAATAGGTACACACACATAATAGTTTTACACATAATCCCTGGGATCTCTGGATTTCCCACAATAATGTTAATGTAAATATGAATAGACCCACACAATGCACTTTTTGTTACCGCAGTCAGTGACACAATTCATTTTTACATTACTTTAACCTGCACGAAAAATTTGAAAGTATAATATCGTACCAGTACAATCTCTATTTGTAAATTGGTAGATCTATGCAGTCTGCAGTATTTTTAGGCATTAAATTTTTTACCGCACAACAACACGTTTCAATACAGCTTTGATTAAATCAGAGATCAATCTTCAATCTTTGCACAAGCTTTGCTTGGTGTTCAATATCGATAAATGACGGGTTTTATGTGGAGATGAGTCGTTTAAAGCATCCATTGAAAATCATAATGTGGAATGAATCTTTACACCGAAAGGAAATTTAAGTGACACTTTGCATTCGATTAAAAATTGCGTGACACTGTAAATCCGGAGATTTTTGCATAAATTTTTGATTAGTTCTTAAAATAGTTGAACCTGATATATATTGATGAAAAGATCTGCATGAATTGTATGATATAGATAGATGTAATATTGAATATTGGACTCAGTATCCGACAAAAAACTGAAAATTAGCAAACAGACAATAACTAAAGTGGTAGAAAAACATTGTAGAAAAATGAATAATATGCAGAAAATCATATTGTGTTCCAGCATGGGTACTACTTGAATGAAGTAATTGTCAGCGGAAATGTATTTACATCTATTCTACTCTACTATATGCTTGTGTATTGTTATACTTGATTCACTTGTTATTTTTTATATGAAGTTTTATCCATTTGCCACCGAAATCACATTGATAAAACTCTCATACTCTCATGATTGCTACTCATCCTGCCGAATATCTAATTCCAGGATAAAGTTGAATCAACTCAGCGTTTATCAATGCCAAACACATATGCTACAAGTATCAATATAGTATTTAATGCAATTAATGTTTGCATAATATAGTATGTGTCATGTCATATTAAAACACATCATACTTTATCGTACTTTGTATTGTATTCCACAATTATCTCAAATTTCATAGTATGGAGAGTTATTTTTATTTCATTCATTAACATATGACATATATCGTGTGTATTTAACTAATAATGACTTTGAAGTTTTTTTTCAATTATTGGATAGTATAAATACAGTTTTATAAATATCGAAATATCAATTTCTAACTTTTTAATTAAGTAAGCTTTAGCTTGGTCTGTGGTAGGTGAGGTAGCAAAGAATACACTCTCCGCTCTTCCGCTTTTGAGATTTAAAACCCATACAAGATGAAGAAATCGCAGGTGAAGAAAATATGGAAAAATGAATTTGGTTTCCATTTGCACGATGCAAATAAAATGAAGACTAGTCTTTCATTTAATAGAAAAAAGGGAATAGGTCACATATTACGAGGTAAAGATGCATGATAAGATTTGGAGTTATCTAAAAATGCACCTTTGCATTCGTGAAATGCATATATTCATTTCTCATTCGAGCCTTTTTCTATGCCTACACAATAATATTCGACTTGAATTTCATGTGGTACTTATAGCTTAACATTTGGTTTAGATTACTTTAGGCTGGTTAGTTTCAAAATATGTACATGGAAACTTCATCTTTATTTTATAAACCCTTCGTCTGATCGGAGCCATTATTGCTTAGGATGTTTTAGTTGAATTTATGTGTACTTACAATAAATATCTTCATGTTTTTACAGTTATTTCGTCTACTTCAGCTTTGAAACCTCCAAATATAGTAGAATCAGTTGAACGGGACACGATAATTTATGAAAGTGGTACTACATTAGAACTGACCTGCCATGGTGACGAACCACTCAATTGGAGAACCGCTGATTTCAACGTAACTGAGGTATGCAAATGAAGATGGGTTTAATAATTTTCATTTCATTCGTTTCATTTTCAGTTCAAATTCAGTAACTGTTTCAATGTTGTCTTGCAGCTAAAATCTCTACCAAGAGTAAAAATAGCTTCATCCGAGAAGGAACCCTCATTGCCAAGACCGTATATTTCAACTTTAACTCTTGCTAACATTACCCACACGGACGCCGGATATTATACTTGTAGCTATGGAGACGGAGTTACAAGCGAGTCCGAAGATGATGCGACCGAGGACTTTGTTCAGGTTTTTGTTAGAGGTGACACAAAATACATACATGTACAATAATATGTCTTAAAATATAATTTAAAGTGGAAGATTCATCAATTAACCTTAATAACCCATTAATTACACTAATGTTGTTGCACTACTCAACAATTTGTGATTTTTAATATCCTTACTAACGATTAATCATTTTATTAGCACGGATTGAAGGACCTTCATTGTATCATATTTGACGGCAAAATTGATTTAGGGTTAATGAGTAATGTGTATTTGACAAAAGTTAAGTGTATTCATTTAAAGCGTATATTGCTGATAAGCAGTTGTAGTAGCGTATACTAAGCAAAATAAGTAATTTTGTGAAGATCAGCCAACCATAATAATGATTATGCAACTTGAATGTGTTATTGAAATTTTTTACCCATTATATACAATTACAATTCAGCTAAATATTTCAAAAATGTTTAAGCTACATAGCTTCATGCAAGCAATAACTAAAATCCATACTCTTTAAACTAATTGCAAGCAGCACTTAGTTAGTTCTCTTATTTCCTTCACACCTGCACTTTTCACGGTAGTTTTTAAACCCTTGTCTCTCTCCTCATAAAATATGAGAATTCCACTAATGTTCATTTTAGTGAAGCATGAAACTATCTCAAACATAATAATTCATACTTTGAAGTTCTCTCTGCTCTTCGATACAAGCAAAATCTTTAACTGCATAATATTTTAAAATTCTCTTTAAATGTTATTTAATTTTGGTAGATGAAGAACATCTACTGATAAAAGCACCCTTCTTCTACCTAACTGGCTTGGTAGGGAGAGATTTACTCATACCATGTCGAACAAGTTGGCCAGAGCCAGACGTTCAAATGCAAATTATTAATGACACCAGCG
>JAQIXW010003167.1:0-13715 GCA_034700685.1 Willowsia buskii | reverse complement strand
GCCTCTGCTTTTGACTTCAGAACTTGGATAGCTTTTGCGATTTGCGTGTTGACCACCATCGGACTTTTGTGTGGCTTCGAAGTATTGATAAACTTAAAACCAAGAAATACAATTGGTAATATAATGTTCCCTTTTAGTATATTTCTAGAGCAAGGCTTAAATTCTGTGAGGGTCGTATTCACAGGAAAGACTTCCATTTCAACATACAAAGTTTTAGTGGTATCTTCATGGCTACTTCTAGGCGTTGTACTTAGCAATGCTTACAGGGGAGAAAACATTAGTCAATTAATATCACCAATGGAGCCCGAAATTATTGATACATTTAAAAAACTAGAAACGGCCAATTTAACGATATATTCGTCAAACAAATTTGAAGGGACAATCAGTGAATCAATTCTTATAATCATAGATTCGGGAATATGCCTAGACATTAAGAAACCCACCCAAAGTTCGTAAATTATGTCTTTCCCGAAATACGCAGGTTTCCCATTTCTGATTAAGTTTGTGTGCACTATAAGCGCCGTATTCTCATACAGTATCGCCGCAGATTTCTCACATTTCTCCAGATGCGGAATTGCAAGCTCCTCATGCTGAAAATGGCCTGTGGCGTCATACTTTTGTGTCGCATAGCTTGGGTACAATTTGGAGTAATTAAAAGAGTAATTATGTTATGTATTATTTATTACGGAACTTGTAGCTCAAAACATAATGGCTGCTTTCAAATCAAAACGGCAAACATTACAAAATAAGATAAGTCCAAAAAAGTTCAAATATAAAATATTGAAGTAAAATTATAATTTCAAGTTCATCTCGCACTTAAAATTCCTTAAAAACCACCAGAAAAAGGATCAATCACAGTCCAACTTGAAGGATGGTAGAGCGTTCCATCCAACTCCCTATTAAACTTGAAGAGCCTTTTTTTCTTCCGGCCAGAGTGTATGAAATTGGGGGTTAAATGCAGAAGCTATCACAGTTATTTCTGACATCGAACTCACAACTTTGTCCTTTGGTTTAAGAATGCTCTGAATCTCTTCTCTGTAGTTTTGAATCCAATACTCTGCAGACTGACAGTATTCTGTAACACGAAGAAACTCTTCACTGTGAAAATTGGCAAACTCCTTGTACAAAACCTTTACCTCGTCGATAACGTGGGAAGTAAAGGATGATATGCTATTATCTGAACACAGATTTAGTTCGGGAATACTAAACTTGTCCATCGCCCACTCTCTTCGATTCGGAGCAAATGTTCGCAATTCGTTAATGTCTTCTCTCAAATATATGTACAAGTGCCATTTCATTTCTTGAGCAACGGCGTAAGCAGCTGCGTACAAGAACAGTTGGTTGCCAATCCCACCAATGGGATGGACAAACACAGGTGGTGAGATCTCTGCGGATGGCCGATTTTTGCTACGAATAATTCTACCAACTACTAATACGAAGATATATAACAGTGTAACATGAAAAATATTATGTCGATTCCGACGAATCCGCATCATCCTCATTATTAAAAGAGGTTGGAAAATCAAAACTTAAAGTGAAAATCGAAGTCAATCGAATCCTGACTGTTGGAAGCGAAAAAAGCGGGAACAAGGCAAACTCGCAGAACTAAAGTCATCTGTGTACTGTTTTGCTTTGAAAGAAATTTACCTATGTGGGTGCTGCAAGGAAAGCGTATTCGTCTGCAAGAGAGGCAAAAATGAATTTGTGATGCAAGCTGGGCGAGTATAACGAATTTATCAGCAAGCTATCTGAATCGAGTAGGCGTAAATATCTAAGGATGGCGCACTTTAAGCATCAAAAAAAGGCGATTTAACTCAAAACGCCACTCGTTATGCGGTTACACAATGGCGTTTAGAGTTAAATCCCCTTAAGATCATTATTCAAAAAAATGCGTTTACTCTTGAGGCTGCAAGAGGATTTTCAGTTAATGCAATAAAAATGCAAGAACAATATTTGTCTCATTCTGTGGCGCCATTCCAAATATATATCAAATGAGTACTCACAAAATCAAGTTGAGCGATAAATTATTATTTTGCGGGGAACGACGACTCCTTCCAATTCACCTGTATGGCTTTTCATGTGCTCCTCCTAATATCGCTGGGGAAATCGCTCCTCGCAAAAGAGACACTCAGTCGCCTGACAACCTTCATTCAGCTTTTGTAATTTTGCCAATATTGAATCCGCGCATTCAACGCACTTGTCGGCCAGCGGTCCGAGATGCAGTTTCATGTGGGCATGGAGAAAAGACACGTTTTGGAAGTCCTTTCCACACAATTTGCAGGAATATGAATATTCTCCAGAAGCTGGGACTAGAGTCGGTTCTGGAAAAATGGATTTCTGGCACTCTTCACATTTCACATTTCGATCGGTACTGAAGTAATTTTTCTGATGATTTCTGATGAGAGAGTCTTGGTGTTCGACAGGTGGTTCTGAACTCTCGCATTGGAGTGATGTCAGTCTCAAGTGGAATTTTTTATGTGCTCTGAAAGCGCTCGGGTCTGAAAAGCGTTTGGAACAGTGGGAGCACTTGTAAGGCTTGCTGCCTGTATGAATCCTTTGATGGATCCGAAGATATTGTTTGTTTGAGAAGAACTTCCTACAGACGCCGCATTGGAATGGCTTCACTTCAGAGTGCGTTATTTTGTGCACATTTAAATTACTTATGTTTGTGAATCCCTTGCCACACACATCACAACTGAAAGGTCTTTCTCCTGTGTGAATTCTCGAATGAATACTTAAATCTTCAAAGGATGGAAAGGTTTTTTCACAGAAGTTGCACGGATACGTTTTTCCAGCCATTTTTTCTCAGCTTCTGGATTCAAGTGGAGTTGAGATTTGTGAGTATTTCGAAGGAAAATTAATATTTTTCAGTGATGGAGTATTTCTGTTGATTCTGGAGAACAAATATCTATTCAAATCTAGCTAGTTCTCAGGGAGAATGATCTGGGCAGTGTGACAAAAAAGTAAGAGATTGGATGGGTATACCACAAGCCTTAAAAAGTACCTTAAAAATACACTTATTCATTGACGTCATCAGAAAAAACCTTTTCCCTACATAGCCGAAAGTTTGGGGTGTAAAGAATGCAATGCATTTGAATGAATAATATTTTAAGGACGCTTGAGTACTTAGAACATACGGACCTGCATTTCATGTTAATATTATACTTCATATATTATGATTGCTTGCTTAACTTGAACAACAATAATCCTCCCAAAAAACTACATTCTTTTTTTCTATGCATGCTTATCGTTGACCAAGAAGCAGCAAGTGATGCGCTTTGTGGGAAGCTGAATCCATATGCCATATATTGGCTATAGGTTAACTCACTTGTTAATATTTTAGAACTGTCTACGCTGAGTTGTTGGCATATGTTTCTTAAGCATTTTTTGCTGCAAGGCCCATGTAGATACAAATCATGCATAAAAATGCATAAATTGACTCATGTGGTTCAATTTTGTTCGTTTTTGTTTATTTCAAGCTGGAAAAAGCATTCAAGTTTTTTTTTGAAATGGAAAATAAGGTATAATAAAATTAAGCAGACTCTTCAAATGGGGAACACTGAGATACCAAATATTTTTAACTAAATTTACAGTGCAGTACAGTAAATGTACAGTCAGGGTACAGTGATGAAAAAGCTGGCGGTGGGATGGGTTCAGTCGAAACCAAAATGCCATGTCCTTAAGCGTATCTACCAAAATTCATTGACGTCATCAGAATTAGCTTTTTCTCCAGAAGTCAGAAAATGTGGGGTGTAAGGAATACTATGCATTTAATTAATAATATTGGAGATGCTTGAAGACGCAGGACATAGACAGGTACTTGCTATTAAGGTAATTCTCCATAGTTGCTGACTTAACCAACAATGGTTTGCCTGAAAATTTTCTGTTTTTTAAGTTTGGTTATCATTGACAAGGTATAGCAACGAATAATACACATTGAGAAAAAAGTGAATCCACCTGTTATGCATTGGCTGAATAAGAGAATTCACAATATCATACTTTTTGCGTGTGTGCTTTGCATTTGTGGCTAGTTGTTTTTTAAGCAATTCCAGCACACGTAATCTGTCAAGGTTTATGTGGGCTTATTGACATCATGACCAAATGGAATGGACAAATAGATGGAAAAATGTCTTTACGAAATTGATATAGATGAAGGCTGTCTTTAGCTTACAATTACTGTTAGTGGGAGCAATTAGGGCAAAAATGCAAGTTGATATATTGATTCAGATGAAATGATATGAATATTATGAAGGCTGAAAATTTGAAATTCGACATCAGATTCGGTTTATAAAATTTATACGCTTCTGCTTTCATGATTTTAAATTTCATTTATAAGAGAATAAATTGATTAAATATTTAATTATTAGGATGAGCAATTATGATAAGAAGGAAAGCAGGAGGGCTGCTTACACAAAACTATGAGTAAAACATAGCGTGATTCTCGCTGGGAAGTTTTCATCGTATTTTATTTGAGTAGCCATTATGTATGCAAGACTAAAAATAAGAAAATTACTTTTAGTATATGATTGCTAGGTATGGCTCAATTTAAATTTGTAATGCTATTGCAATCCAGAAGAATTTTTGGGCTCAAGCAAGCTAATAGCTTGGTTAATGAGATTGTAATATAAAAGGTAAATACGACAGTGCTCCCTACTGTAATTTAGAATAAGCAATTAAAAAGTGAGGATTTTAATAATATGGAGAAGTTCATACCCAGAAATTTTTATTTCAACAAAACCAGTGTTACTGATATTACGCGAAAACATTTTATTATCTAGCGAGTATGATATGAGATGTATACAATATGCCATGCAAAATTCCCATAATAAATCCAAAACAATGCAAAGTCTCGTCATTGAAAACAACAGGCGCATTTGGCATTCCGCGAAAAACGCTCAACTGTGAAACTATCAATTAAAATCAACATGGGTAAAAAACGTTTTCTCTTAATTCCTTGAGGACATCCCTGTTATCCAATTAGCAGTGTAAGATTAATGGTATAGTCAACAATGTTTGCATACAAATTGCTCCTTGTGGAATGTTCAAATATAGCAATTCCGTAGTAAAAGGATAGTGGCGCCTGAGCTTTTAAAAGTTTTCTCCAAATCAAGAACTCAGAACGCCTCTGAGATTGGAATTCAAGTCGACTAACACCACTCCAGTGATGTTGCAATAAAAACTTACTAAACTCATGACATTCAGAGACCATTGGTACACTTTGAAACATCATAATACAACCGAATGCAGAGATTAATATAAAAAAGAGATACAACTGGAGTGGAAGTGCATTGGAAAACTTGATCACAACTATATTTGAAACAATAATAATAAGTGGCCCAAACAACATTAAAACTCCTGCGATATATTTAAGGGACTCATGTCCCACTTTGAGAACGTATCGAAGTTGCTGATACTGAAATAAGGCCTCAATGTTTGGACGCAACAATTTTATTCTACGGAGACACTGAATATATGTGTTAACCACACCCATTACTATTACAAAGCTAATCGAAGAGATCCTGGTAGCTTCTAATGCACACCACTGCCCCACGATGTACTTAAATATTATTAATATAATTTTCTGATAAGGTGCGAGAACCCACTCCCGAGTCGTCAACGTTACTGGATCGTAGCCAAAAAATATTGCTAACGGAGCCGATAGAATTCCACTGAATATTTCAGCGATTACCAAGCCATACATTACAATTCCAAGAGCGTCTGCTGATTGGTCTCCCCTTAGAAGCTTTGTCGTCTCTTAAAAAAAGAATTTCAAAATTTGTATATTTAAATATGCGGAGATGTTTATATATGCTTTCACTTTTAAAAGAGTTACCTCGCTTGAGCAGATACGTATGTCCAAAGTTCATGTCCTTTTTGTTTTCACACTTCTGAAAAGCACTCTCAAACTTGCTTTGAAACTTGAACAGCGTATTCAAACTGTGAGTAAAATCATTCGCAAGAGAAATACAAATGAAATTAAGGCTGGAAAGCAGAACTAGAAACAAAGTAAAAGCCAGTGTACACACCAGGTCGTCTTTACGTATTGCTTTTGGATCGAATATGAAGTTAATGATGATTTTCAGGCTAAATGAAAGGGCTACAGCAAAAGCAAGAAAGGAGCAGTACAATGGAATCAGTTTTCGCTTGTTTTTCTCTACGACAAATTGCATGACTGTGGTGTCTACATAAAATATGTATCCATACAAAAGTCTGTTGTAAGCGTTCTTGCTAAGCTCTAAAGCTTTCCACATCAACGGACTCGACATTTTGTTTCGTAGGATTTTATTTGCTGTGAGAAAAATTGGAAATGTTCAAGGTCTGATGTAATTTTTGACCGTCTGAAACTGAACCAGACTAAATGCGCAATTTACTAGAAAACTGTGGTTAAGCTGATCAAAGCTAAGCTAAAAAATTATTCTTTGTGGGTTTAAAAATGTTATATTTGAACATTAATGTTGGTTTATTCTTAGAACTGAAAAAGATAAAACCTATTTTTTCATAAGCAGATTGAATATCGGATCGCAATTAAGTTAGTTAGTATAAAGTACGTAAGACAAAAGGAAGCGATTGTTTTTTTTATCTAGTGTTCAAGTTGGAATGATCTAAATTGACATTTTAATGCTATATTTAAACATTTCTACCTGGGATTCCATTAGATCGCATGCTGAGATTTGGTTATTAGAGATTAATATGAATGCTGTTTTTATTAAATGTTTAGCTGTTTAGATTTGTTTTTTACATTAAAACATAACTGCCAGTTTATTTTTGACTATCGGTTTAGCAAAAACAACTTGGAATGTCATGTTGCTTTGGATTTTTTACAGTGTATGTAGGACTGCAATCTTGGAAAGTCTGTAGTAAATATTTGTCAAATTAAAATTCAATTTAGATTAATGATAACATGTATGTCATGAAAGCATGGAATTTTACAACCTGGTAAAAATAGAATTTGAAAATCAATTATGTTTTCATAGTAGATACGTCGTGGAACTTATGTATATGCTTGTTAATTACTTTGCTTAACCAATCCTTTCGAAGAGTGTGATAATATAAATGCAAAATATCAAAACATTCATGTTACAAAAAAAACCTTTTACTGTAAGATGAAATGCGACAAGCTACATAAATTATTTTTCAGTATAGGGCAATGTATATATAGCATCTCTTTGTATCTCTTGAAGCACTTTTGATGAAACCAAATGAATTTTTTGGTTTCAACCTGAAATGAGATTTTATTAAGACAATCCAAGAAGCTGGGGTAATTTGCTGAAGTACACGTGATGGGATGGATTTTTAAGCGTAAAATAAATACATAGGCATCATCAAGTAAGCAGTTTAATGGGCAAATCTGTCAGAGCAAAACATTTTCAGATCAGGAAGTTTTTTAATTTGTTGCGAGCTGTCGGGTAGAAGGATGAAATGATAGATTCAAACGTTTGCCAAACTATTATGCTTCCACTGGCTTCATATCATAAATCAATGATTGCTGGAATCCACACGTTTTATTTAGATTTTGCTACTAAACCGATTACAGAAATCCATGCACATGATTTTATGATTGAATTTTTAACACGGATAGATAAGAGTATATATGTATTTAAGGCAATAAACGAATTACCAATATTATCTCACACAAACTACTTTTTCTCCAGGGTTATTACCTGACAGCCTTAAATTAATAGTAGAACGAATTCTGAAACGATAGATTTGTGGGTAGGGCTTTTGCATAGGAATATTATTTAGGCATATTAGCATCTATTTTTTCTCATTAATCATTGTTACCAGTTTTGTCTAAACCTGAAAATAGATCATGTATGCACGTATTTATTGATAGAGAAATTGCAGACTTTTAAATTTTGGGGAGAGTTGAGACAACATGAAAATAGGTAGCTTAATTATCTGTGATAACATTTTTCATCTTTCTCTCACCTTTCGTTTGTAGACTCATGATACTCTTTCATCACTTTGCAAAATTCGGTAAGGGCAACCACGAAGGTGTATATTTTAGCACAATTATTTCCAGTTGCTAGCACAAAACCGGCAATTCCAAAAATTCATCCTATTCCACAAAATCGAAAAAAGTTTCGATGAACAGTTTTCCCTTACCGGTAAAGGATAGGATGATTTCAAAATGGAATCTGTAGAATGTATAGGAATAAATATTTCGTTGAACTAGAAGAACTCAGATGATGACTGTTGATGATGACTACTTACGTCACACACGGGCTCTAAGCTTAACGGCAAAGGATTATCAGTAGATGTAAAGATATTTAAATATTTGGATAAATTAATCACCACGAGACATTTATAATTGAAAGGTTGAAAGTGTAATAACTGCTTGCAAGAAACAATTATTTAAACATGACGTGCCCGAAATCTTATATTCCAGATTTCACTCTCAAGGTTGCAGATCGGCCTTCTCACCAACGTTAGCGTTTTCAAGAGGGATTTTACTTCTTCCGGGGAGCATTTCTTTATAATATGTTTATGTATTTTGTTGTAGTGCCATAGATATAATAAGGTTCCGCTGCGGAATCCATAATAAATAAGATTATTGCAGGATCATATTATGTATAAATAGGAATAATGTGTTTAAGACAATAAAAAAGAAATTACTTTTATTATCTGATGGCCAGCTATAATTTAAATTAAATTTGTGATGTTATCGCAATCGCAATCCACAAGTCCGTCTTGCCTGGTTAAATTTTTAAAAAAAATTATATAAGGTTAATACCATTGGAACTATGTGGAAAAGTTTTTGTCCATGTTTCATGTATGCAGGATCCAGATTATCTTTTGGATGCTATATCTCAACTCAAAAGTTCATCTTGTGGCTCCGTCAAGTCGCTTGATTATTGAGATTTGATTATTAAAGGTGGTTACGAAAGCTGTCTTAAATAAGTTGTTTTTTATATTGAAACAAAGGTCAGTTTGTTTTTGAAGTTATGAGGCCATCATTGTAGAAATACCAAATTTGAAGGTCACATTTTTTTCAACGTAATGTAGGACTGGATATTTAAAAAAATATCTTTTGTAGTTGCTTCGCCAAGTAAAAACTAATTTAAATTGTTGATGATCCTAATAATTGCAAATATTTGTTATATTAGATATGTAATGGAACTAGGAAACATACCAGTATACATCGACCTGTTTGATTCTTAGTGTTACATACGTATTTTAAAGGCCTGTTGAAAAGTGCGATAATATGGCTAAAACTATTTAATAACTCATTCTACAATATAAACTATTTTCATTATTGATTATAAGATTCGAAGGATATTGCTTTGTTATAACTTATAAGAATGATGGATGAGCCTAATTGACCAACAACAAAATGAGAAGTGCCAATGCGTATCTTAACACATGTGCAACGAATCAAAAAACTATGCTTGTATATTTTAAGCTTCTTCGAGGAATTCGGTAGTTAACAGGTTTTACAATGACAGGTTTTATAATGCAACGCAACTAAACATGAAAATGAAATGAATGAAACAATGAAATTCTCGATAGTAAAGAATGAGGGTTGGTAGGGTAATTGAACATTTTTCAATTTCGGGGAGAATTGCGACCACCTAAAAACATTCAGTTGATATATTTATGCAATCATTGCAATGATAGGAATTTGCAGGCACAGGTCACACCTAATAATGGCATGCAAGTTTCTTTGTTCTCATTTCAAGGGCCAAAATTTTGGTAGTTGGCAGAGTCCATGTAAAAACACGGCGCTATATTAAAAAACGTGATTCGCCTTAATAGTTATCGGGGAACCCCAGTGTACGAATTATGAATTAAGCATTAATGTTTTTGAAGGTCTGATATTAAAGGAATTGTACTCTTTAAAATATTTCTTTCCTATAAAATGCTATAAAATTGATGAATGCTGCGAGTGCACTCGAGAATCCTTTTTCTATATCTAAAGAAATTATGACATGATAGGAAAATTGCCTGTAATGTAATATGCAGGTATTTATGGGTAAATTGCCAGTTTTTAAATTTCGGGGAGAGCTGAGACAACCCACAAAATATTGCCAGTTGACTTATCTTTGCAGTGACAGGAATTTGCGAATGATGAATCAATCACTGATTTTGCACTACAGGTATATATCTGGTGATGACAGAGGATTCGAAAAAATTTTTAATGACCACAACTTATTATCATAAATATTATTTGCCTAATAATCTCCCTTCAACATCAAAATTGAGAATTGGTAAGAACAATAGCATGAAAGTGTGCTTCTTAAATACAGACGCAAGATTATTTTTATTCCTAACACAAAAACAACAATTCTTAAATATCTTATCATAATGCTTATCAACTCTTCCTACTGATTATTTACTCAGAATAATAATTATTCTTTCATTTATTTCAGACTTTTCTTTTGTAAATATAAAATACGGAGAAAATTGAGGAAATAAATAATTAATTCGTACCAAAGTACTTTGATTATCTCTAGTTTAAACAGACTATTTTATTGAAAGGAATCCTCATCCTGATGCTGCGGCTAAGTGTTCCCTCTTAATGTTGAATTTTTAGCTCACATTGGATGATTTCAGCTGCAGTTTTGTGGATCCTTCAGGAAGCTTCATAATATTTTGAAGATGATGAATTGATGATGGAAGATGCGATGAACAGTTTTTCTCCAGAGGTGAAAGATGGAAAAGGGAATGAATTCCAAATGGTGATCTGTGGAGAGAAAAAAATATTTTGTTGAAGTAACGTTTTAAAAGTATACGCAGACGGAAAAGTGATAAGATGATGAAATTATTAGTGTACTGCTTACATACAACAAGAGCTCAGTTTTCATCTGCAAATGTAGCTCCTAATACTCGCGTGTGTGCATTTTCATGTGCTCCTCCAAATCCCCCTGGGGACCCCACTTCTCACAGAAGAAGCATTCGGTCATCTCATCAGCTTGAACAAATTTATCATCATCAGGAGCCCGAGTTTTTGCAAGGAACACACCCACACAAGCATTACACTTCCCCGCAAGTTCTCCAAGATGCTGTTTCATGTGGTTGTGGAGCCCAGAACGCTTTTGGAAGACGGTTCCACAAACTTTGCAGGAAATGGAAGGCTTTTCAGAACCTATCATTGGACTCAAATCCGGGTAGATAGATTTCCCACACTCCTCGCATTCCACATTTCTCTCGGAATCAGGGTGACTCCTCTCATGAGCTCGCAGGGATTCTTGATGTGCGAAATATTTTTTGCAAATTTTGCATTGGAACAACTCCTCTCTAGAGTGCACTATTTTGTGTTCATTCAAATGGCCTTTTTGGTGAAATCGTTTGGAACACTTGGTGCAGTGATATGGTTTGTAGGCGGGGTGATGTTTTGTCTGATGTTGACGCAAGTTAGCTTTTGAGGAAAACGACATCTTGCAAATGTCACACTCAAATGGCTTCTCTCCAGTGTGTAAGATTTTGTGCGTTTCTAAGTTTTTATTGATTGCAAAATCCTTTCCACACAAGTCACACTCGAAAGGTCTTTCGCCTGTGTGTGTTCTGAAATGTCGATCTAAATCTGTACGTCTTGAAAACACTCGTGAACAAAGTGGGCACTGGGCACTGATGTCTTTTCTTCATGTGACTGACTAAGCCGGGGTGATACCTTTTCTGATGTTGACGCAGGTCACCCATCAAAGAAAACGTTATTTTGCAAATGTCACATTCAAATGATTTATCTTGAGTGTGCCAGATTTTGTGCGTTTTTAAAATAGATTCCAGCGCAAAAGCTTTTCCACACAAGTCACACTTAAAAGGTTGTATTTCTGCGTGTTTTGAAATGTCGATCCAAAAGAACATCAGTTGGAAACTTTCGTGGACAAAGTTGGCACGAATGTGTCTGTTTTTTGGAGTGGGCGGACTGACTGATTGAGCTGAGGTGGTACTTCTTTTGATGTCGCTTGAGACTATATTTGAAATAAAATGACCTTTGGCACTTGTCACATTTAAATAGTTTCTCTCCAGTGTGTGTCACTTTATGGCGGTTAAAATGAAAACCGTGCTTGTTTTTGCCACAAATGTCACAACTGAAAGGTCGTTCGTCTGTATGCACACGGTAGTGCCTTTTTAGGCAGGCTAAATTTAGGAACTCTCTCCCACATGTTTCACATGAATGTGGTTTTCCTCCAGACATTTTTCTTGAGTGTTAAATTCAAATATTTTAAAGGTTGCTAGTGCTTTCCGTTATTTTGTCTTTAATTTACTTTAAATCCGAATTGGTGTTGATTATTTATGTAATAATTTTCACTAATTTTCTGCTTTAGTAATTGTATGGACAGATGTAAAAACTGAGGGAATTGAAGGCAGCTCCGGAAAATAAAAATGTGTATGCTATTGAGCTTCTCACATCTTAACTGACAATGTGAGATGTTTTTCTTTCTGTATTTTTACAGGTACACCTGTTTGTTATTGATATTGTATGAATGACATTGCTCTTGCACGAAATTGTCGCCCGCTCTTAGAAAAAGCTTTCATTGTTATGTGCATGCCTGTGCAAACAAATTTGTGTAGGACTGAATGGAAGAGAAATTCACTACAGGGAAAATATGACAAGTATTTATTGCCTAAGGCACTTTGCCTTTTCAATCCTTTTACCTATCTGTCCTTTGTTTTGGACGCATCTTCATGAAAAAAATTGTACTGTACAGTATACTTTGTCGAAATAGAGCATGCAAAAATCCGTCATCCAATTCGTTTCCTTTTGTGTATTTATCTGTTAAGTAATTAACGATTGGAAGTTTAAACACGTATTAATAATTAATTATGCACATTTTCTACTAGCACTAACCCACAAATACGTAGTTATCCAAAAAGACGTGTCGCATTCTAGTCGCATTGTAGACGTGTATTTAATGTGTGGAAACTAAATGGAAACTTCTAATTTATGCATATCCAATCGTATCGATGTATAAAAAATACAAAGACAAAATTGTCAGCCAATTTATTTCCGTTGTTGATCCTATCAGAACTCCAATTGATTACAAATGCTAGGATGGCAGCATGGAAATAAAAGCGTGAAAATATTTCCTCATGATAACAGGTTATCGTGTATCACTCTTATCTTCCAAGCATATCATATTTTTATCTCTACCATACCAATTCGAAAACGCAGCAAAATAAGGAAAAGTTTGAAGACGTAACAATATCCTGACTTAAATAAAAACAGAAATTCACAAGGAATAAATAAATATGCGCATTATTTGTATTTCACCCTACCACTAATTATTTCTCAATCATACAGATCGTCTCTCAATTTTTCTTTGAAATTCATCCAAAAAGCTCCATGATAATCACATACTCTTTCAAATGTACAAAATGGATAGACAAACAGCATAAAAACCTGATCGTAAAAGTTTTTTCCCGTTAGCACAAAAAATATTAACAAAAAATTTTAATCTAATTTAATTATGCTACTGACAACTTTAATCGTGAAATTTAATCATTTGAAATTTGAAATTAGGTTGCAAAACGTGGAGCTCATTATAAAATTATGATGAGCAAGGCAACGCAGAAATTGGCCGTACGGAAGGGGAAAGCCACACGGGAATTGGTGGCACGAAAGGGACCAAATCCATGTTTTCCAATCCATCCTCTTAATTCACTAGTACAATTAAAATTACGCCAAGACTACTAACAAATGGTGATGAAGTATTATTGTGAGGTAGGATTCTGTTTGGAAATCGTTTATTGAAATGTTATCGAATCAAATA
>JAQIXW010003166.1:0-13718 GCA_034700685.1 Willowsia buskii | reverse complement strand
TCATTTCGGGGTAATTTTAAAGATAAAATTATAAAAAGGGAAAAGCACCGTTCAGGGTCAGTTTTACCAGTACAGCCTCGGAAGGTTTAAAATTTTCGTCATGTGCTTTTAAAGCCTAAAATGATGGCAATTTACAGGCGCACACGTTTTTTTATCCTGCTGATGATTAAGGTAAATGATAGCAACTACAACATAATGACTTGGTAAACCTTTAATTATACTCTACTAAAAAACAAAAAATATATGGCAGTGGTAATTCATTTAAATACATGCTTCTAATATATGATCATTAAGTAAAAAAAATATGTTTGTTAAAAACCATTACAGGCTTACTTAAAATGTAACCATATGTACAAAAAACCCACTCAATTCGAGATTCAAAGGTAGATATACAGCTATATATTCTGATATCATTATATGTAAAAAGCAATAACTGCTTTTACCGTCATATTATTCAATATTATAACACAAAGAGAATATATCAACTTCTCATAAACGTTCATGTTACTGTTTCAAACAAACAAAAAAGTAATATTATTCGACATGCTATATTTAAGTCGCAGTAACTTTTGTAAACTTCCTCGCCTAAAAATAGTTACACATAACATGTACACCTATGTAAGAAACTTTACACTTGAAAGGTTGATATTGATTTATTCTAAAAACGCAATAAACATCAAAATAGTATCCATCGTATTATCAATAATTCTAGTCCACCATTTAACTTTAATGGTTCTATTAACAAAACCGTGTCCAGCCATGGGAAATCCCATGGGTCGTAATGTTTTTAAAATTCTTTTATTTACGCTTGCCTTTCCTCTCAGCATTTTTATATCTCTTCTCCAAGAACATACTAGATACGTACTAATTACCAGCAAACTTTCTATAAACGGAATTGCAATGTTAACGTTAACTAAATTATTTGCTGAGAGTACCACTGAAACTAAATACACTGGCGAACTAAGTATTGCAATTCCAACAAGCACAGCAGAACACGAGTAAATAGTGAGCACTGAAGCAAGCTGGAAATAAATTCCGAGTAAGTGAGAAGTCGGATATAAAATCATATTATGGCGCAAACTCATAATTTTATATTCTACTAACGCATTATCACGATTTCTTTGAAATGTGCTTTTTATATGCTGAATTAAGCATGTTTGCGTGACTGCTACCACAATCATAAATAAGCAAGCGGCTCTTGCAGTCCGTGCAGCTTCAATTGCAAATATAAATTGAATCAATATAGCTAATATTTTTATGATTACATATTCCACAAGGCTTCTGGAGGTTGATGAAGGGTACATCATGTTTATCACTTCACCAAATGGGTCAACATCTGCAAAAACTATTGGAATGACTAAAACTGGTGCTACATACAGAACAAAACATGTACAAACTAAAAGGATTCCAACTCTGTCATGTTTTCCGGACTCCGAGCTGCTGCGTAACTCTAAACACAAAGGAAAAACTAGATTGACCAAAATTATTTTTCGAATTCATAAGTTTTTAAAGTTACCTTTAAGAAATATTCTAAGAAAGCTTCTAAATCCTTTAATACTTTTGTAAGGATTTTCGTCAAATACGGATATTCTAAATGCCTCCTCTAACTCATAGTTTAGAAACTCAACGAGCACAAACCTTTCCCGAAACGCCACATAATTGGTTCCAATAGTAAGCATTTGTAAGATAAATATAATACCGATTAGGAACAATGCATCCATTGAAGTAGTTTTGTGTGATATGCTATAAAATATTGTAATCACATATAAGATTAGTAGGGAAAAATACAAAGTGTTTAGGACAAGATTGATCAAATTATAAAGCGTCATAATTTCTTTGAAGCTTTGCACACAAGTAAACTTTTGGGCTTTTATGTTCCATTTGAATATCCACCGAGAGTTGAGTTTGTCATTGACTAAGGACTCAAAAGCGATGGAAAGCGGAGTGATTTTTAGAGAAATTGACATGGTCGTTCGTGATTTATTGATAAATATTTAGGACAAATTGCGTTAAGAATTTCTACAAGTGGTTTTACGGACAAAATATTTAATTTTTAAAGGTTTGTTCACAACAGCACAACAAGTAACAAATCTTGCGAATGACATAAAAATTCTTGACTTCTGTCTACACTTTTGACATGAATAAGACTAGGGAAAAGTAAGAACATGCAAAGTACGTAATTTTACAGATTGCAACATTTGGAATTACCCAGTTTCATATGTTATATGTAACTATAGTAAAATATAAACACTCACGGAAAAATAGCAATTTTGGTTTTTTTAAATTTATGTATAATATTTTTTGCCTTTTGTTTTTAATACAGATTTTTAGACTGAAATAACAACTGACTATGCACGTAATTCTTCATATATATTTTAAAATTATATCAGATAACTTTATTGATTTAGTATGAGGCAATTTTAAGAACTTTGTACAAGCGTTATCAGTATTTAAGTTTCTTGTGAGTAGGGCTTACGAAATACAAGAAGATGTAAAGCTATCATAATATCTAAAAAAAATTCTATTTTGATACCTTGCTAGTAGTTTTAAAATAAAGTAGATTCGTGTAACTCAAATACGTCATACCAAATTATTTTTATGCCAAAAACTTATATAAATCCGCTATTTAAATCTGACAACGATGCGGCTGCTTTAAAAAAACAATGATTTTAGTATAAATTTACCATAAATTTATGAACATTGATTTTGTTCGAGGATGATTGACGTGAGAAATTTTGGAGAAATTTGGTAATATCCGTTGTTGCAGAATATTTGGATAGTGTTTTGGTTAGCAATTTTTAAAATTTTCACTCAGAAGTGACCAGTGAACTATTCATCTAGACCTGAAGAGTACAAAAGTAACTGTGTATACATTTTACTGGGGTAAGTAATCTTCCAATTGGGAATATTGCTAAAGGTATGCATAGAGAAAAGTAACAAGTGACTTTCACGTACCTTTGCAAAATAATTAATGAACATGTATATCTCTAAGTACACATTAAGAGCAATTAATATTCTTAAATATTTTAGAACATAATGAGATACAAAAGTTGTTTGGAAAGTTAAAGCGAAACAGTGAGACAAGCAAATGCATGCAATTACACCATTTGCTTAAATATTCCATTCGGAATAATATCATGCTAAGCATGCTCTTCAGGATCATGAGATATTCCATGTTATCACATTTGGAACATTAAGTCATTACCATATCACATTTTATCGCATGTGCTTCTGTGTTACGAAATATTATGTCACGATTTTTTCTCATAAAATCAAAAAGCAGTTTTGATCCTGAAGTGTGTACGCATTTAATTTGTACAGGAAAGTATTGTGTAATAGAGCATCCCACTTGAATTTAATCTGATCTCTCGTTCTTTTTCCCATGGCGTTTTCTGAAGAATGCTTTCACACATTTTTGAGTATATCATGTAAGCAATTAAGAAGAATTTTTAGAAGTTACAACGTAGTTTTTATATCATACAGGAACATAAAAATCTGCAGATTTGAAAAAAATATCGCGCTATCAACGCAAACTTAAAAGGACTTAATATTTTAATAAAAAATATTATAATTTATTTGCAAAGAACTCAAAATGACGGAGTTCTAACTACCCAATACTCTAAAT
The DNA here is from genome assembly GCA_034700685.1 of Willowsia buskii. Classification (NCBI taxonomy): domain Eukaryota; kingdom Metazoa; phylum Arthropoda; class Collembola; order Entomobryomorpha; family Entomobryidae; genus Willowsia; species Willowsia buskii. The sequence continues at coordinate 10,093 of JAQIXW010003166.1, read as the reverse complement.
AGGAAATCACACAACGTTTTTGGGTAGGTGACACTTGGGAGGAGAAAATATCATCAGATAATGGAGCCCCGATTTGGTATGATAAGAAATGCGGAGTCTAAGGATAGCCGACCTTAATAGGATTAAAAAAAGCAAGAAAAAGAACAATGAAAAAGGGAAAACTGCATCATGTGTGGTTAATGAAGATGCACATAACTATGTATCTCGTATTTAACGAGCAGCAGTACCTACAATAACCTAAAGAGTCAGTCACAACAAAATTTTTGTATACAAAAAGGACCCTTTGCGTAAAGAACCCTTTCGGTGCATAATTTTGATTTTCATTGTTCTCACTGTCAGCTAATCCGCTTTGAAGACAAAGAAAATGAGGCAGGATTAAAATCGGCGATTCTCGGGGCGGCAATTCTAACACAGTCCCCGATTTGGAGAAACAAATTCCGTAAGCTATCATCTAGCAATTTAAAAGTATGTATATTACATAAATAATACCAAAAATAAAACTAAACTGCTGAAGAGGCTACCATTGATGTCCCCCGGTAACTGCATCCTCTTTCACTTGTGTTATTAATAGAAGGGAATGGTGGAACCGTCTGAAATGAAAAGATAATCAACTATGAAAACCCGACTCTAGATTTTGCTTGTTGCAAGTTCAACGTAACTCCAAAACATTGTCCACCTTCGTTTCTACTTCTATTGATTGCATTAATCAAAGAAAAGACACATACCTGAGTATTTGCAATGTATAAATGTCTTCCATTGTGATGTTGAAGGTCTTGTCTTAAGAAATAGCTCACAACATAGCACAGAGATAAAATAAAGCTGAAGAATATGACAATAATCATAACTGCCCAAAGTTTAGTTTCTAAGCTAACTTTGGAACCGACTCGATCCACATCTTGCAATTCTTTTGTTGTTGTTTCGTTCATGCTTATCTACACTGATTGTAACTGTAATACCCGCTCTTATCATTTGATTAATTACATGGACACATTTGCAAGCGAAATTGTTTGTAGATGGTAACTCACACTAAGAATAAAGCTACAAGTAGAATACAGTGCGAAATATATCTATTTATATTTGGTATATCTACTTTACCACCGACTCACACACAAAAAACCTTCCTTGACTACGATCAAGTCGCGACTGAAAACATTTTTCCTGTAACTGACGGTGTATCTCGTATCCGGTTTTCTGTGCCAAAGTAAGAGATCATGAACAGCGATCCCAATGCATAAACCATACTTGAGTATATTTTAGTTTCCACTAGAACTGAAGGATATGAAATATGGCATGCAAATTTTAAATTAGGAGTACATATTTTTTCATCAATCTATTTTAGGCTTGTTGTGCATAAAGGTCTGTAATAATCTTGCAATGAACAGCCAAAAACTGAAGAAAAAAATGTTTTGTATGTACACGTGTACATTCATGGATTTTATGACGTAGTAAATCATTGTTGAATTTTTTAAAACAAATTTAAATACGACAAAATACTGATTACATACTATTGTGAAGGCTTAACATTATATTATTCATGATCATCCAAGACTAAAAATTCACAAAAATCGGCAATTTCTTCTACTTTGTTGAATTGACATTCGTTTTAGCCGCTAATGCTGCAACAAGCACTTGTCATAATCATAGACCCCAAGTCTGCATGTATATCAATAGACTTATCAACTTTTTCGGATACTTTTCTGACTTTGTCTTTGTCTATTTCCTTCACTGGAATGATCCATGTTCCTCAGTAAAGTTTTCGTCATTCCAATCAACTTCTGGATGTGGTCATATCCCCAAATTGTAACTAGTTTTGCGCAGTGTTTAGTTGTAATTTTGGGATCTACATCGATTTGCAGATGCTTGGAATGGTAATAATAATGTATTTATGATATTATAGTTTGTATTCATTGACCTCTTAATGTATCCATATATTTTTAAAAATAAAAATGTGAGAGCTGCTCCAAAGGAAATTGATAGCATAATATTTAAAAAACAGATCGATTTCCTGTAGCAAAATTAGAAATGTCGTAAACATTACTGTAGATACTGAAAATAGTCTGGACGTTTTATGCGTCTTGATACAAATTCTACATGACAATTTAGTAGGGAGATGTAAAGTAAAGAATAATTAGTGCTACCCTAAGTTCTTTACTCCTCAGAATCATGATAAAAAAGTTATGTCTGCACAGTCCGTAAATAGTGTGTACTGCCTTGAAACAGATGGATACGTATATGTATATGCAAACTGGAAAGAAGGCCTGTTTAAATAATTTGGCACCCTTTAGTCGCCTACTCACATAAATAAATTGGAAGTTTTGTACTTTCCCAGTAGCATTACATATGTAGCCATATAAATTAGTTAACCGTTGACTAGCATTTTAAAAGGCAGATGAGCCATTTCGAAAAGAAAGCAGGTAACGTAAAAATTACCTTTAGTTCAATGTCAGTTAACGATTCATTTTATGCACGAAGCTATGTTTTTATGCTTTAATATAGCATTCTTAACAGCTTCCCATATCATGTTCTTCAGGATGGTAGGAACTTCCTTGCTATCACATTTGTAAGTAAAAAGTGACTACCTTATCTCGTTTTAGGCGCACATACTTCTAAATTACGACAATCACATGCGTTCCTAAAAAACATTGCAGAAATTACAGATTTTTTCACGAAATTCCTTCTCATATGTTTGAACGCAAAAGTACCCAACAATTTCCTGAATGCATTTTTATGAAGATCCGCTTGTTCCTGGGAGAAAATTTGCGTAACTTTACAAAACTTCCAAATTTTTATTAATTATTATTATAAATATTGTTTTTATTTTTAAGGACTTAGTGACATACTGAAAGTTTTATTACGATGTCGTTAAATCGTATTTTAAATATTATAACAAATATGAATAATAATAAATCACACGGCCCAGAATTAGCAGTTGATAACACACGACATTATTTTTACTTTCAATAGCTTGAAAGCTTGGCTTAGAGCACATTTAAATCTTAATTAATGGCTATTACTTTACTTTCATTTTATTGCACAATTATACTTTCAATTTGTAATTTCGAACATAAAACGTAATCCACCATGAAGCCTTTATTTCACTGTAAAAGGAAGTTGACGGCGAAACCAATCACTGAAGAATACTTATAGTAAATGCGTTGTGTTGTGTGTGTCTTCATGTGTTGATCGTCTCTAATGATTATAGCATTAAACTGCAGAAGTAGCTACCATCGATGTTTCCCTGAAACTGTATCCGGTGTCACTAGTGAACACGGTGGAAGAGAACGGAGGAACAATCTGGAATAAAAATAGACGGTTGGTGATAAACTAACAAGGGAGGGACAAGGTCCATTTTAAGAGTTATTTATTTATAATCACATTACTGAAAATTTACATCAGATACATAATCAAGATTAAAAGTTAACAAATCATCAGGGTTTAATTTTATACCTGTCCGTTTTCAGAATACAAGCTCCTTCTTCTGCGACGATGAGCATTATGTTTCAAGTAAAAGTTGACAACGTAGCAGGTAGCCAAAACAAGACTGAAAAATATCAAAACAATCACAGCCGCCCAAAGTTTTACTTCAATGTTTACTGTTGAGCTAAATTTTTCTAAATTTTGAGTATTTGCTGTTGTCGTTTCAGTAGTGCTTTCAACAAGAGTATTTTCACAGGGAAAGCTAATAATCACATTCCAGTTTTTCTATGAAAGAACCAGTTACTCCAGAAATTGTGAGAAAAAAAACAAGTAAATGCACGATACACAGTTTTGATGCACCCAATTGTCAATCTAAGAAATGAAGACATAATATCAAGTGCTAACAAAACGAAGAGGCATCCTTCGTTGACTAGAAGCAAGTTGAGACTGAGCAACTTTCTCCTTCAGCCAAACGGTGTACACCGCAGCATGCTTTCTTTATGCAAGCTAGTGCTACGCACATAAGCAGTTTTACCCCGAATTGGTCTATACACTTAAAATGAAAGACGTGAGGAAATCAGAAGCATGCACTTATATCATCTCACAGCATCAGAATTCTACAGCTCAACTTTGAATGTGTGTGCACACAAAATGCTCATCGAAGAGTGACAAAAGTCTACAAACAGCATCTTGATGTCGACGACCTTTCTCTGAAGCACTTTTTGATCTTCTGTGAAGAATCGAACTATCATTTATCAGAATTATGTGAGGTTGTGGCATAAATACAAAAATTTATTAGTTTTAAAGGGAATTTACAGAATTGTGCTTATAAGTTGCGAAAGTTATAAAATTGCAAAAACAGAAATGTATGTATATTTTAATAGGGTGAGATAGATTGATATTTTTTGCAATATATAATGGATGGGACTATATCGTATAGAACATTGAGAAGGCAAGCAGTTTTATCTGAACATGTTCAAGCTCCAGAACGCATTAAATTAAAAATGTCGTTTTTGACTTTAAATGATTTAGACATGCTAGGCTGCAATGCTGAATTTTTAATGATGTTTTACATTACATGTACCTAAGCAAATTTCAAATGACTAAAAATACCTTACTGCCTTAGAGGAAAGAAAGCTTGTTGAAAGGTTGAAAGCTTTTAACGAAATCTGAATCATAGCTAGTTTTAAATGATTCCATTGTTTTGACACAGACACTTAGGTACTTAAAGTGCTCTATTAACAATTCATGAAGATGATCTACGCTTAATCTTATTTAGAATCTGAATTTTTAAGTGTTTTGAAAAAGTTTCGACTTCCCTTAAAAACTTCTGTACAAGAGATCATTTTAAAAAGTTTGTTAAAAAAATTTTTTCAAGCACTACACTCACATTTGAAAAGGTACAACATTCTCGATCACTTGCTTTTTATTTTGGTTGATTGTATAATATATATTTTTTCAAATCCCAAGCATAAATACAAAGTGTGATAGTTTTGAAGAAAATGTCCATATGAAACTTATGCACCTTTTTTATACTACTCAACTCACTATACTAACTCATAACTATTAATGAACCTAAATGTCAAACTACCTTCCGGAAATGAGCTTGAAAGCTGGATTTTTGTTTAGGAATGTACGATAAACCTTTTTCTGCAGAATGCTAGAAGATATGACAAGTAAGATGACATGTCTCAACAAAAATGATTTCTTTTTATCAGAAAGTTGATATAACATTATCGTTCATAAGACATATGGAATTCATGGAATCTCCAAAGTTTTTTTTTGTATTATTGCTTGGATGCAGCATGCCAGTCTTCATTTGTCTATGTTGCTAATACCAAGAGAAAATACGGAGAAAGCCAAGTGTTCTTTGTCACTTTCACCAGACAAATTTTCCGCGAGGAAGCTTGCATTCCGCTCAGATAACACAATACTTTCTCCGGCAAAATCTTTCATGGTTTTTTACGGAACGTTTTCTCGTTTGGAAGCATTTCCGTTTCAGTATGGATTCAGTTACTTATACAAACAGAGCAAGATTTACTCGAAATAATCAGTCAACTTACAATGAAAACATATCCTTGATAGTTTCATTACACTTGTAATAAATCATCCTTTCTTTTACTAATAGGTATTTACTATATAATTCAAATGTTTTATATTATTAGGTGAACACACTTGAAACTATCAGACATATGCAATATTTATTTATCAGACATATCACCTATATATTTTCTCCTGGAAATCTAGGAAAGCTCGACTTAATTTGAATCCAAAAGTAAAGAAATTGGGTTGTTCAAAATTGGAAATTGAAAGTTCAAGGTAAACCGGATTTGTTGGAAATAATAATCAAGAAATTTTGAAGATATACCAGAATACTATTGAAATAGTAAACTTTCAGAAAATAAAATTGAATTATTTTGACATTCCCTTTTTACATATTTGGTCTTAATATCTTCAAAGACTTTCATGTATTCAGAGACAAATATTGAAATTATATTTTCTTTTATGATAGTTTGGAAGTCGATAACGACGAAAAGAGTGTAAGAGAATGTAAAATAAACGGTTGGAATGATGACTTTAGATGGAGCGTCTTCTTTGTAATGGACTTATAACCGACAATTGAGAAAAAGCGCGTAAAATCTATTCACAAATCCAAGTGCTTTCTCTAAGAACATTCGTAGTCTCTTAGTTCTTCTTGGTGTAATATTTGGATATTCTTTGTTTCGATAATTGGATAATCTTGAAGGCAATCCGCCACCAAGCTGGACTTGACATCTAGACAGTTGAAACGATAGCACTGATCTGAAAAACAATTGTGTATAAAGACTACAGATAAAACTACATCATAACCGAGAATACGATAAACAAGTCAATCCAAGAGTTAAGTATGAAGCCAAGTACTTAGCGTAAAATGAGGCTTGCCATAATACATTTGATATAAGACCTTAAAATATAATTGAATATCACAGATGAAGTTTTTTTTCAAATGCAAAGTCGTTTCAACTGATGGTTGATCTTCTACGTAATAAAAACTGAGGTAATATATGACGGGCAGTAAAAAATACTTGTTATTAAGTTTGATGTTCCACTATTTTAAGTGATGGATATTAAATTAAAAGATCTACCATGAATGATTGCATAGGACAATTATAGCAATGACTGATTGTTTGTTGTTCTTTCTTCCTTTTTTGGTGTCCGAGAACTAATCATTCTCATTCAGCACCTATAGTGCTGAATGTCACCATGTGATAATGCAGCATAGGATTTGGTATGATTTTTTTATAAACGTTAATTTTTATGTTTCCAATTTAGTTCGCTTTTTGCTATTTGACGTTTCTGGTAAAAATGCTGACTTAGTTTCCTATGAATTGCTTCCAAACTAGATTCACTTGTGTCTAAAAACTATTTACAGTGAAAGTTGTAGCCGCAGGACTTTCTCTTTAATTAATTGTTTGTGAAAATGAGGTGAAAGCAGATGCTCCCAAAAATTGAGAAATCAACAAAAAAAAATATTTATTATGAAGTATGCCATGTTATTTATGTTAAATCCCTCTGGCTATTCTCTTTATTTTTTAAAGATTACAAATGAACATGTTTGGGGAATCTGGAATTTCATATCTGTGCAAATTAAAACTTAAATCCGACCAAAATTATAACGTACGTAGCTATAAGCAGTCGGAATTGCAAGCAGTTATAATAAATAGTATTTAGATAGACAATATGTATACATTTTGGGGGTGATTTGAACGATTATAATTTGCTAAAATGTTTCCGTTCATGTTTTTCTTTTGCTTTTATGAGCATCCTTGTTTATTTGTATGTATTTATACAATTCAAGTCTTTATCTAATAATTTTGTGGACCAGTTCACTTCATTGAATACTGTTGATACTTTAGAATTCCTTTGATGCAAAGGAATCACATGCCTGCGGTTATGTTACATTTGCATGATAGCGGTTTTATGGTTTCCTTTTTTCGCTCTCTGAAGTCCTAATGCAAGTGGAATGCCAAAAGATTTCTATAAAGATGAGATATTTGCGAAATTAGAGAGGCATTCTACAGTGAAATTTCCCATCCTCCATGAAACCAATCTGGAACACCATATTCCAGCTTAACCCAAGTAGCATCCCAATATCATGTCACTTGCCAATAAAGTATTTGTGGAGCGTGGGAATTCCGTTGAGCATCAAAGGAAAACTGAATATCTGGCATGTGTTTGTTTGGGTTCGGGCTGAATACATATAGTAGAATACATATATGTATTAAAAACATCGCGTACGAATGATCTTGTCCTCAAAACATATACTTCCTCAAAACATATAATTTTGAAAACACATACGCAAATATACATATATTATATGTTTTTTTATTTTTGTTTACTTATATTTTAACAGTAATACAGTCAATTTTTAAATAGTTTTAGTATAACGTTCTCGAGTTTCACATTTTCTGCGATTTAAAATAAAGTATATAACAAACACAAAATACAAGTTCCTAATAGATATATTCAAAATGATAACTATTCAAAGCGTCAGCGCTATACATCAATATTCATTCCTGAAAACGATAATAAAACTACGACATGCTATTTAATCTTAATGTCTTCTTCTACCTTGCATATATTTTATAAAGTTGTGGAAAGACCCCTAATGTAATCAAGCCTATCAGAGAAAGAACCATATTTGGTTACCATAGATACTTGACATTTCCATGTACTTTTTACATATTGGTGGCTTACTAGGATGGCTTATTTTCTGACTAGTTGTCTACAAACTCTGTCCTGCTCTTTTGTATCATACGAATGAACTTCCAAAACGTTGGATGATGGCATGAAGCTAACCTATTTAACCTATTGTTCCAGCCTTTAACTAAATTATTTGTTCTGGGCTTATCTTCAAGCAAGCACTATTTCTCACGTTCCAGAACCTAATTGAATACTTTGGTGGTGCATGTTCTGATCCTATATAATTAGTTAAAAAATATTCGACAAAGCATTGAAATGGCCCTTTTAAAATAGCTGGTCCATCAAATGCACTGACAAGTTCACTAAAACCTACTTGGTAAATGGACAAATGTAAAGAATTCATTTTCCACTGCTTTTAGATGATGTTTAAACAAATGTTCATTTCAATAATCAAAAAGGAATTGTGAGACTGATTAGTTCATGGACATTCAGCCACAGCTCATTTAAATAATATCGCCATCAGCAATGTTGAAACTTATGTGTTTTATGTGTATATGTTTTGAGGAAATATAGGTTTTGCAAATTATAGTTTTTGAACAATAGGTTTTTGCGTACCGATGTTTTGAGGATATAGCTTTTCAGGGCAAATCGTTTGTTTGACGTTCAAACAAATATCTATGGATCTCCCTAGTACAAATATGTATTGTATATGACTTCTGTACATCCCTGAGGGATTTATTTGAAATTACACAAAGACAGGCAAATATTTATTCTGGGTGACCGGCTTCTAACATCAAAACTAGAACAGTTCTATTGACATATATCCTTTGATGGGGAAGCCTGCAGCTGAATTATAAAACATATCAAAACCCTATACTGTTGTTTGTTTAGGGTAATTAGACTGTCTTATGGTATGTATGAAAATTCAGAACTAATTGGTATATCGAGTAAAATCTAACATTGAATACATGATAATTGGTAACTCGTTGTCCACTTTATTATGCCATAAACTATTCGTGCCTTATAAATAATTATTTTTTGAACATTCTTTTATAAAAATTTATATATTTTATTATAATATTTAAATTCGGTAAACGATATAATAACAGCTAATTATAAATATCACATTACTAGCTATAAACACAGGGATTGGTTATCAGAGCAATATAGATGTTAAGAGTGTCTTTTTAGGAAGTTGAAGGGACATTGCAAGATGTTTCCCGGAAACTTTCTCCAACATCACTTGTAAGAAAGGTTGAAGATGCTGCGTATATTCGCTAAATAAAAGCAACAAAAAAAATTCTTAAGTCTTTTAACGTTTCAAAATTGTCACTCTAGTAACTTCTTATTGAATGATTAACATATTATATAAGTATGAATTTAATGTATTTGGTATATTTACCGGGATATTGATTTCATTCGAATTCCTTTCCTGATAGCTTTCACTTCGCGTCACACAAATTCGAATAACACAACAAACAGCAATTAGAACGCCAAAGGATATGATAGTGGCAACAGCCATCCAAACAAAGGATTCCGACATTTTGTAAAAATTCACTTCTACTATTTTAAAATAAAGTACTGATTATCCAATTTTTTAGATGTGGCATAATCTACAATAATTTTTCACTTATTAAGTTCCAGAATGGGACTTTATGAGAATGGTGGGTAGGGGAGTGGATGAACGTGCGTCTGGATGTATGTATGTATGTCTGTGCACGCGATAACTTTCGAACGCTTAATTGGATTTGACTGAAATTTGGCATATAGATTCCTTGTGACCCTAGAAGGAACCCTATTGATTTTCAGCTTTCTGGGTCAACTCCTTCAAATTATTTAAAAAATGCACATTTTGTTTTATGCCTGCATGCGCACGACGACAATATTTTTTTATTATGATAATTGAATATCTTCATCGATCAACCCGGCGAAGCCGGTACTTATATATTGTCACATTTCTCCATCTGGAACTTATCTTTATCAGGGATTTACC
>JAQIXW010003165.1:0-13720 GCA_034700685.1 Willowsia buskii | reverse complement strand
CAGGCACGGCATCCCTCCAGTTGGTATCTTTCTTCCTCAGGGACGACCCTACTAAAGAATATAGCTTCAAAAACGTCTTCGGTGTCATCCTCGTATATGCCGAAAACCGATCTGGGTACTTGCTGAACATTTCGTCCAACTTCACGTGTTCACCATCAACACTTCGATTTTGATGAACAGGGTGTACCCAGTATGTCCGCTTTCGCTGCTTACTAATCGCATTTTTCAGCAATAAAAGTTTGAGTAGATTTCGTTTCTTCTCACTCACCTACAAGTAAGATGAATTATCATGATAGGTCGACCTATGTTTACGAAAAGAATTAATAATAATGAAGTTACCATTGTTAAAAAGTAATAAGGCTCTTGCTTTCCTGGACTCTGGATGCTCTCTTCACAATAGAGCTTTCACAAAATGTCAGCGCTGAAGAGAAGGATATTTAGAGCGGAAGTGTCCCACTTTTCCGGAGTGTGCTCACTTATGCTAAAATAAGCATAAGTTGTGTAAATACCTATGCATCATGCATGTATTAAAAATGAGTCGACTCAAAAAATAATAAGAATTACTATTACCTATTTTAAATTTTACACTTACACAAGATTTAGAATACATAAGTACCTATGACAAGTTCATGAAATATATAAATACCATTGTGTCGACACACATCTGTTTATAAAGTCAATGGGGCAAAATGAGAAAAATTTGCAGCGTGCTGCTTTTGTGATCACACTGATTCGAAGATGCAGTTTGCAGCGACCGTCTGGCTTTCTGCAGCGTACTTTTATTTTCCGCACCTTTTTTCGGCTACTACTGTGGAATCACGCATTGTTTTTGATGGGATCACGCAGTAGCAGCACTGAAAAAAACAGCTAGATGCAAACTGCTTACATCTTTAAGCGTGCATCGCGTATGTGTGAAGACCCCTTAACAAGGGAAAGTCAGCGATTGACGAGAGACCAAGTTCTGGAAGTGCGTTTGGAGCAGCTCCTCATGGCCAGAGTACTTGAGATCCGCACTTTTGAAGTTCTGGAATTTCAAAAACAACTGGAACAGGCGTCCAAGGCGTTGAAAGAGAACCAGAGGAAAATTACCTCTCAGAAGAATGAAATCAGTAAACTGAAGTCGGACATCCAGAAAATGAGGCAGGATTCAGGATTTTTAGAAGATTTCAGCAAAAGCATTGAAACAGATGATAAAGATTGCGATACGCTTGAGTGGAGTCAAGGTCAAATCGTTTGCGCTTCCGGTACCGGGAGTGACCAGTTTGAGAATGGAGGACCTCGACTTGCTGGATCTAGATTTGAGGAGCCTGCACGTTATCATGAGTATGCAATTAGTCAACAATTATTAACATTATTACTTAAATATGTTCATTTTTAGTTGAAATTAATTATATAATAATCTATATATTCCATAGATCCCAAGGCGGTGGCGGTACTTCCGGTCTTGGTCCTGGTAGCCTTCCATTGTTCCTGCGACATTCCAGCATTAACAATGTTGCAAACAATCGAAATGATTATGAAGACACTGAACGTTCTCAGATTCAACTAGATGAAGACGAGGAGGAGGAATGGAATGAACGGTAGGCAATTTATTTAATTAATTCAGTTTTCAGTGAGTAATTAAAATTATGAATGGGGCTTCAACAATATTTCATTTTATTTCCCAGTTCTCCCATATCTGATGACATCCATATTCCCGGAAGTAAAGCACGCTCATCATCATCAGCTCAGGTCCTTCCTCCATTTCAAAGACCTTCCACGGCTTTCGACGAAAAGATGGACATCAGCAGCGGTATCTCATCCCCACCAGGAACCAACAGTATCTTCGAACAATCTGGAGGTGTTGTTGTTCCGAACGCCAATCCCGCTAAATTGTTATCTTGCTCACGATGCCCCAAACTGTACAAAACCAACGAAGGCTTAAAATTGCACATCTTCTCTGTCCATTCCAAGGATCCTGGAGTATTTAAATGTGAGAAGTGCCACTACGGGTACTTTTCTGAGAGAGAACTTCATCGCCACTATGGTCGTCACAGGAAACAGGGGGAGCCCAAATGGTCCTGCAAATATTGTCCAAAGCAGTTTTACTCCAGGTCTGTGCTTTATACCCACCATCAAATGCATGTCGGAAAAAACGGTACATTTGAACGGCCCATTTGTGGAATCTGTGGGAGTTCATATGCATCTATTTATGCTCTGCGAGCTCACCAAAAGAACAAACACCCTCGACAAAACTAATGGCTTAAGAATATCCACTTGTTAAATACTCAGAAAATTATTGTGTAAAAATGTCACTTCATTCTTGAAAAAATAATTATTGACTGAATCTGATATCATGAATGATTTTCTAGCTCGTAGTTTACCAACCAATGAATTTGTAAAATATTGCATTATAAAAATTACACTACCAGATGCTACGCGACATGAATCTTTCAATTGACTGAAGATGTAATTGCAAATGAAGCATAATCTTTACGATAGTTTTATTTATAAGTCATAAAATTAATCTCTGTATGGCATGCCAATGTGTAATTTATTGTTCAATGAAAAAAGTTACGATGGAAGTGTGATTGCAAAATAAATTATTAAATTAATCATTCGTATTCTTCCAACACCACTCGTGGTAACTTGTGGTTAATTTTTTTACAAAGAACTTCTTTTAAAAAATTGTATATTTTTTGTATATTTTAAACAATGTGCAAAACCAGTCGAGTTCCAAATGTTGGGAGCCTCCGAGTCTGTGTGAGGACGACCTTCCTTTCCCTCCATTTATACGCTTGCTGTATATCCGTACCAGTTGATAGAACAAAAGAACGGTCACTATATTCAATATTGGGAGGAGGATACAAACCTGCCACAAATATCACAGTGGATAACAATGAGAAAGTTTCCGAAGCTGAAATCAATTCCAGAAGATTTGGTCGAGTGAAGTCTGTTGTAAATCAAACAGGAACTGGGAATGAAATGATGCGAGTTTCTCGTGACCGCAGAATCGAAAATATCAATGAATTGTTCAGAGAGGCAGCCGCTGATTTCGGAATCAGGATCCAATCCTTTTTTATTCATTAATTATAAAATAGTGATAAGTCACGGTTATCTTTAATCTAAGAAGTTGTTGTAAATAATTTTTTCTTAACTTTAACGTGTTTAACGTTTACTTTTCTAATAAAATGTTAGCAGTTATATATTTCCATTTGATGAGTACCTAAGTCAAAATATTTATTTAGTAGTCTCAAATATTCTGGAAATTTCCTTTACCGGCTGTTATACTCAGAATTATTATATTTTGTTGAGTGTTTTCACCGACAATAGTAGTAAATTTTGAAAAACTATAAAATATTTCTTAAATTAATCTTATGCTGTCTATACTTCTTATAAGGCAATTGCTATTGTTCACTATTGCTCTAAATCACAATAGTTGTTGTTCCTTTTTCTACTAGTAGTTTAATCACAAATATAACTATATGAAATTTAATTACATTATTTACTATTTCAATTAAAACATCAGTCACTTCTGCCGCTTTATTACTAGTAAAGAATATTCTACAATGGACGAGACGGTTGAAAGTTTATCCTCTATTTTATTTATCATTATTTATTAACTGAGCGTCGAAACGCAAAAACAATAGAGAATATTATTTGGGTGCTGTATCATAAAAATTTAATCATTCAATCACATACCAACATTTATATCTTTACAGTCTGCTGAATCCAGTTACGTTGTAAATATGATAGTAAGAATGCGTAATAGCCTTTTACATTTTTTGTTAAAGCCGGCATTGATTTGGAGTACATCCACAGAATAAAAAAGTTATTGAAATTTTGGTGCGGTTTTTAAAAATAATGTGCCATATTCAAAATTATTGGAGTCTTGGAGTCTGCTTGAAAACGACTTTCATATCCCTCCATTTGTTTACTTTCTGTACATCGATGCCTGTTGATAAGACAAAAGGACTATCAATATATTCAATATTTCTGGAAGAGTACAAGCCTGCCAGTAACGTCTTATCGAATCACAATGAGAAAGTTTTAGATAATGAAGTCGATCCAAGTCAATTTTTAAGCTATGGAGAAAAATCGGCTGTAAATCAAACAGGAACTGGAGATGGAATGCTTAGAGTTTCTGGACCTCGTAGAATTCATAACGTCGTTGAAGTGCTCAGAGAGACAGCTACCGATTTCAAGAACAAAATATTCACCTATATCCAGTAATTAAAAATAACGGACAACAAGTTTTAACCGAGGAAGTTTTCCCAAATATGAATAAAACTTTGTAAAGCGTTCTTTTAAAACTTTAAGGTTGTACAGACAGACGATATTTTATAATGAAACATTATACTAGATAAATAAAGCTAAATAATAAATTGATTTATTAAAGATAATAGATTAATAAAGGATTTTAAGATCTAGGATAGGATTTAGAAAATACGTAAGAGTATTGTTAAGTAATAATTCACTATTTTATTTAACACAAATATTTGTACACAACGCAAGTCTGCAACAAATTTCTTATGTCGCACTGAGCACAAAAACCTTGAAAAATTTTGGGAGTCCTGTAAACGTCACAAAACTGTAAGCTAGTTAATTCGTGCAACTTATAATAAAGTCAGCAAATTGTTCAATCTATCAATTTGCACTTTGATGTAGTGAATTTTTGGGGAATGACGTACATGTAATTTAATACTGTGTCAATTGTCATTGCTAGTTGGTATCGAAAAAAGATTTTCCAACAAGTGCCATAATTTAAGATTTCTGTTTAATTTCTGATTTAATCTGAAGTAAAATTACTTAAATTTAAGAAAATTGATACTTGTATTTTATTTCAAACTAAAATTAATTTTAGATCAGATATCCGGTAATGTTAAATTCTACAATATTGACATATTGATAATACACGTTACCGAGTTACTTTTTAAATGCTAATTAGAATAAACATTAAGTAACTATAGCTTTGTTTGCAGTTAAAAACAATTTTATTTTTTATTGTCGCACACGCTCATGAACACACAAACAATACAACTATGCAACGCTACTTACAGTAATAAGATAAACTGGCGATTTTTTTCATAGCGCTGCAATTGCAATCGCTTTGCTTACTTCTTCATGACGCAACAGCCAAATCCAATGTGGGATGCCATGTCGTACTATCCTTAACTATCCTTAACTATCCTTACTGAAGTACGCAAACATTTTCACCAAATTCTAACTATTACAGAACAAAAACTTATAACTTCTTCGAGATGAAATACAAAGATTAATGTACGCGGGCAGAGGCTGATGAGAATCAGGGATGTTTTAGCTGAACTTTTTGTACTGATAAGCTATGTCTCAAGAAGCTGCCACACTTTTAGGATCAGCGTATTGAATGATCAATCCAGTTTCGTATGGAAGAACACGATAGTATTTCCATTCCGCAGGGCAGCTCACAATATGAAATATGTACCCTGCCATTATTAAAACCAAAAAATTGTAATTTTTCTTTATTTAAAAAGATCTACAGTAAAATGTCATTTGAAACACACGTTTTCTTGTGTAAATTACATAACCCTTAAAAATATGATGCACACATTCTCTGGAAAACTTATTAAATTCTATTTGCAATGCTTTACAAAAATCTGCGATATAGGGATGAACGTAGGAATCTAAGCTCGTCAAATTCGTATGCAAGTATTTTGTGTCTCCTATCTAATATTTTGAAGTCTGGATGGTTCGATGTTTAAGTTTTAAAATCCTTATTATACGAGAACACTTGATCTCACAACAGAAAACGTGAATAATTTAAACCCCATTTTATTAATTTCGCTTTTGAAAATTTGGAATTTATTACTCTAGCAATATTTTGTGAGCGACAACATGAATCAGAGGCTTACAGATAACAAGGGATATGCAGGAAAACAAAAATATTTGTGCCACTAAAATTAATACAATTCATGTTTACCGTAAATGTAAATTGTAAACATATTTTCCCCATTCTGTGACATGAATACATGAACTCTAATGTTTACGCTTCGGGACTTTTATTAGCTAAAGTGTTTTTGACTGCCGATTGCACATAATATAGAATTGATTGATAGAGTGCTTAAAATTTTTACAATGCGGTTTAGAGGCTAAACATGACTTAATTTTGTGGTGGTACACGACAACTGTATATAATTATTACAAAACCGCATTTAAATAGATAGATAAATATCATCAACTTAAAAGCGGAGCTTCATATTTACTTAGCTTTATTTTAAAAATTGGAAACGAGGTACATGTCCCTCAAGTTTTACTGTTTGGGTTCTATCAACAAAGCCACAAAAGGCAATTGATCTATTTTTACACAGGAGACGAAAATTCAATCCATTTTCACATATCAGAAATACAAGTAACGACAACAACAAACCTACACAAGGAATCAAACAAAGAACTCTAATATTCTTACCCTCACTAGAAACTAAACCCTGGATACCAATCTCTCTCTCATTTCCACGATTTAACTTTATCGAATGAGCAAATAGAACTAATGAATTTTTAAAATATTTTCTTCACCACTGAACAATTCCATTTTCTACAAACCTTTTGATCTGTAAAATCATACTTTTTTGAAAATGACCCAAAAGCATGTAACCCTGATAGTGTTCGAGAATTATATCTTTTCCTAGAAACACTGGGGCACCAGACTCCGTGAAATTTTCGTAAACAACCAATGCAACATTTTCATGCAAAATCACTGCAGAACGCTCGCATTTTGCCAAATGGGGGCTTACCAACTCCTCGAATGGAAAGTCTGCCAATTTTATATTCTTCGCTGATGGCCACGTTGGAAATAATTTCGTATGATTCAAAATGTGTCCCACTTTTTGTGGTAAGTCAGTTATCATTTGGTGTAATGTTTTCCAATTGTCAAAACGGAAATTAATATAATGCCAGAGCTGCGACACAAGAGGAAACGCCTCGTGATCGTTTTGCTGGTGATACTCACGATCGGTTAGTGTATACCCGGATATAGAACTTGTTTCACTTGGGTGAACAATTTGGGGAAGAACATAAATGTCGAAGTTTTTTCTTACAAGAGAATCAAACGTATCAAAAGGAACCAATGGTGAAGCCACGGTAAGTTTTGTAATGTTGTCTCCTTTGTATTCGCTACTCAAAAAGGAAAACATTAACGGTACAATTATCAACGTCCACCAGATCAAGCTATTTTTAGTAAAGTTATTCTTATGGAACAATCCTACTGATTGATCTAGTAATGTGGAATAAAGTTGAAACCCTACTTCGAATACGCTTATAGTCTTGACCCTTTTAGCCTTATAATTTGATTTCATCATATATTCAAAGATTTTGTTGGACTCTGGTACCAAAACAGAAATCATACCAATTGTAATTGCTAAAAGTAGCCATGTAAACTTGTCAAGCGCTGCCACCAATCGTTTAAGATTATGTACCCACATGATTTCCTCGTGGTGGCAACTTACAAAGCGTAGTCGTTCTCTTCGAAATGCAAGACCGATATCCGGAAAACCTTGCAGGTTAGGGCGCGTCAATCTCAAAAATCCTGGTCTTGAAGCAGCAGCATACCAAACTGTTCCATTTCCTTGACATCCATTCAACTGAATTTGTCGCCACTTGTAGAACTCGTCATTAGGCGAATCTGTAATTTCAGAGGTCGCGTTATCAGGAAGCAGCAACGCAATGATGTGAAGATCTAGTGTGCGCTCAACTACGGAAACGCTTGCACCCTCAAACATACGTTTATTTGTTACACGCATGGTGTTCATTCTGTTTCGGTAATACTCATTGTTCATAATATGGGTTGAAAATTCGTAATGGGAAAAAATCAAACTGTTATAGAATGGCACCTGCTCATTTCGTATTTCATTTAGCTGTGTTTTGGTTAAAGGAATATACTGGACTTCAATAAGAAAATAAGGATTACATTTGTCACAGTAATTACAAAGGTAATAGAAGTGATTAGCCGATGTCTCCCATATGAACAAAACAGGTAAAATTGATGGAATGTACGGATGTATTCTAGTTGTTTCGGCCCATTGGTATGGCATATTACCACTGAATCTTAAGTCATCACACATAAGCAAATAGTACTTTAAAGTTGTGGAAATATACGTTTCTTTCCATTTGTGCTGGTCGTAGTTCATCCATATTTCCATCAGCTGAGGATCTTTGATATATGTGCCGTAGGTGTTTGTATTGTACATTGAAGGAGATATATATTCTGTTGGTGGATGTAAATATATCTTTGCTTCACAAACCGTGTTTTTTGTGGCCGAAACGAATGTTTGGTTTGAAGTGAAATACAAGTAGTTTGTTGACTTGTGAGGATTCAAGAACTCGTTTATGGCTGTCTCGTTTCTCTGGTCTATCTCTGCTGGTATTAAAACCGACCAAGAAGATGATAATGGGTAGTACTGCATTATTACAAGTGGTTCCTCGAGCTTGGAACCCTCGTAGTCCGATCCGACAAAATTTAACACCCGAATAACACATCCTGAAAAAGAGTTGAGGATATTTGGTAAAATCTTAGAAGTGCTCAACTGGTTGACATTTAGATGATGTGATGTTTCCGGACGAAATAAATTGCATTTAACGTGGACATTTTTGGAGATGTATGTAAATGCAAAATAAATTGTGAAGTGAAAAGGGTTAAAGTTAGGTTTTAGCATGTCTAAATATAAATTTGTAAATTGTAAGTATGTCGTTTCTAAATTCGATTAGAACTTAATGCAGGGACAGGTAGATATTTTAGGTAGGTCCATTAACATAATTTATTTGAATGTTAAATCGCAGAACAATAAGTGTCAAATTTTAAATGTGTGGAGAAGTCAATGCATGCTTGAAGTCTGCTGGCAATGTTTTCAATGAACATTGTCATTCAGTAAGTGGGACTCATACGTATCCAAACTTATCTAACCTTCAAAAGCTTTATACTAAGCAATTTAAGATAACTATACAAAATTACACGTTAAGTTAATTTTTTATATCCATCCTAAATTTAAAGTATACAAACAGAGTTGGAGGATAAATACCTTTGGTATTACGTTTAGACAAGGTGTACTTAAGTTTTTTGAGTCCTATATGATATATCTGGTTGTTTCAAACTCGACATTTATCAAAAATTTTAAATCTACCAAGTCGCTTTTATTAAGATTAGATCACGTGCAAGTTTTCAGAGTACGTTATAATATTTGCATAAGTAATTTTTTAAGCTCACTCCATCACTAAAATAATTATAGATTAACTAATATTACTTTCTGTGAATTTAGGCAAGTTGAAAACCCCACAAGTTTTTAAACATAATTGCTAGGTTCTCCCCATATACAGAAATTTATCATTATGCACCTAATGTGGCCGATTAACTCTAATCAATATTTAAAACGGGATATGTACGTATGTAATTACATTATCTGTGGTTTTAACTGTTTAGAGTATACAATGAAATGCCTCTTTTACTGAGCTATAATCAACTGTACTTATGTATTTCTGAGCAAGCATCCCATAAGACGATGGATATTAATCTATATCTTGTAAGATGGTAATAATGTTGAAAACAGAACAAAAGAAAATTGGAATAAAAAAATTATTTGGAAAATTCCAGTCGTTTGTGATGTGCTATGCCAACAAATGGATCAAATGGATAGATTCTATGGATCGTATATTTAAGTAAAAACAATATTCATAAATTTCACATACATATATCCTTTTCCTAAATAGATTTTAACTTATGATTTGGATCGATAAATTTATGAGATGCTATTTTTACTATGAATAACCAACATATACATCATGGCAGTTTTAATTGGAAAAAGCATTTATACATAACCGATGGTAATAAAAAATGTAATTGTTTTCTTAAAGATAAAACTCCAGTTTTCCCTAGTTACAATGAAGCACCTCCTAAAAACTTTTTGTCTTTGGTTATGTATGACTCATAAATTTATATAAGTTGTTTTTCAACTTTAAAAGATAACCGAAAAATCTATAAATCTAATTGATTTGTTCACATAACTTACCCCAAAGAGCTAGAAATTTCTAAATTAGGTATATGCTTATCCAGTGACGCAAGGCATTTCAATTGTAGCATTTGCCGTTTCGCAGTTCATCTTTAACCTTCAAAGTGTCCTTTCTCCTTAGCATAGCCAAACAAACTCCTTCTCAACTTTCCCCAACTTTGTATTTGAATATCAACTAAGAAAGTTATAAAACAAACACTAAGGTTCCTAATAATCAAACATACGGGGCATTATACTACTAATTCACCATAAAACATTTAACGTGAAATAAACTTTGACGAAAATGAACTGAACTAAAATAAAAATATTTTACACTCATTTGATCTTGAAAGCAAATACAAATTTTAATTCTACAGAATTAACAACAAAAACTTAGGCCAGAAACAAATTTTCTACTCACAGTAGTATAGCTTAAGTGTTTTTGAAAATTTAAAGTTTTTTTACATAGTCTCCAACAAACGTATATAAAAATTTGCAATATTATCGGTTATCGGTTTTTAAAATATCAATTCTGCAAACACGAAACCAAAAAAGAGAACTCTGATAGATAAAAACCGATTTTATAAACTCGTCTCAAAATGCCCCTTAACGACTTCGAAGAATTAGGATTCCGATTCTTCTACCTAGTAAACTTTTGGATGTGGCCACTTCCCTTCACCTGGAACTCAGACTACACCAAACTAATCCTCACATCTCCACGCTACAAATGGATACCTTTCTGTTCAATGCTGGGCTTCTTCTTTTGTTTCGGATGGTCAAACGTTTACGTCATCGTGAATCGTCTCTATTGGAATCCCGACTCAAATTTTGACCGTGTAAATATCGTAATTCTCTACCTCAACATCATGTGCGCAGTGGGATTTGGCATAATTGTATACCAAGGCGCAAGCTATATACATGATATACCCAGCTTTGTGAATGAATTTATGGATGTCGCTGACAAAATTGTCAAAGGTTAAAAAATATATAATTTGCAATATTGTTCATTAAGAAAATTTTAAAATTTTGATATTTTTTCTTAGAATGTGCGGAAAAACGACCAGAATTGAAACCGGACAGGGAAAGCTTAAGTATCAGCATGACACTTCCTCTTGTCATTGTACCCGGTGGTGCTTTCATGCCATATATGTTTGTCATTTGTATGGCAGTTACCGATGTTGATCCGGTATTTCATATACTCGAGGATATTCTGCCTGACCCAAAATATCGGGATGCTACGACCATATACACTGCCCTACTTCTTAGGCTTCTGTGCGGTTTGATTGGGACACAGGAATTTTGTAGGTTTGGAGTTTTCCTGTTTTCTGGACTGATCATGATAATGGACCGTTTGAATATCTGTTTGCCCCTTTTAATTGCGGAGATGAGAGAATTTGAGAAATTTTTTCATTATTACAGACGTCTCTGGTTGTCATATAAAAAGATAGAGAATTGGCTAAATACTGTATTTTGGTTGGCGCTTTCAGGAATATTTTGGGGTACTGTGGCCACAGGCTGGGGTTCTGTGAAAAGGTCGCCGGCAGATAGTAATATGGCGATATATGTTACATTTCTTATTGCATTTATTGGACTGGTTATGGCACATTTGTTTCTAATTCCGTATATATGTGATAAGTGTGAAAATCTGGTGTACATGCATACAGTTAGGGTTCTTCGTCAGGAAGTGATATATGCGAGAAAGAGAAATAGAGTAAATAAAACAGCACTTTTGCAGGTGAAAGCAATTATGCCTTTAAGAATATGGTATGGTAGGTATTGGTGCTTGAATCAAGAGTTTGTGGCTGATTATTTGAAGACACTTTTGGATCGGGTGCTTGATGCTATTTTGACATTCGATTAAAATAATTTCTAGTTTATAATTAAGTTTCAAAAATATTTATACAATGAAATGATTACTTTTAGAAAAAATACATATCATCCATTTGTTTCATAATTGCCTCGCTATAACGTATTTGCAAAACTATGAAATCTAAAAACCACGTTACAAAATAATTATTATGTTATCGAATAGCTTTTTTAAGTATCGTCCCTAACTATTATTGATCACATGTAAGGTTATAAAATTAAAATCAATTGACTTGTAAAACATCTTTAGTAACCATGCAAGCTAGAGGATGGTGGTCCTGTTTTTAGAATGCTTACTATTTATTATAAATCCATTTGCATGTTTAAATTTTTAATGCATAGAATATGACGTCAAACAAAATGATCGATTCCGAAAATCAGTAAACAGCTTCAAGGAAATCTGATAAATCGATGTGATCACTGTATGAGTTGGCATAACTCGAATTTCGCAAGAGATATTTAAGTATTAAAAAATTTCTATATTTTCCTTTAGTGTATCTTATAAGCACTTGTTGAATAAGTATCTCTTTTTCAAAAGTTGGGTTTAAGGCTTCCTAAAATATTAAATTCATATCTGTGAGTAAAAAAAGTCAAATTCTCGAAATGCCCCTAAACGTCTACGAAGAATTAGGATTTCGCTTCTTCTACATCCTACACTTCTGGGTATGGCCACTTCCTTTCACGTGGACTTCCGACTACAGCAAATTAATACTGACCACCCCACGTCTAAAATGGATGCCTTTCTGCTTCATGGTTGGATTCTACTTCTTCTTTGGCTGGTTAAACCTCTATCTTATCGTAGATCGTCTCTATTGGAACCCAAATCCTCACTTTGACCGAGTAATTGCCATTATTTTTTATATGAATATCGGCATCTCATTTGCATTCTGCACAATTGCTTATCAAGGAGCCAGCTATTTGAATGATATTCCCAGTTTTGCAAATGAATTCATGGATGTTGCTGACAAACTTGTGAAGGGTATAAAAATTCTTATTTTTTTAAAGAATTTATATAAAAAATAAGCTTAAATTATAAATATTTTTAGAATGTGAGGATAACCGAGGACCAAAAGCACAAAAAGAAAGCTTCAGTATCAGTATGGCCTTTCCATTCGTCGTGGTGCCGGTTGGTGCTTTCATGCCCTACATGTTTGTAATTTGCATGGCTGTTACCGACGTCGACCCAGTTCATCATTTACTTGAGGATATTCTACCTGATCCAAAATATCGGGATGCTGCAACCATATACACTGCACTTATCCTAAGGCTTCTGTGTGGTTTGATTGGTACTCAAGAATTTTGTAGGTTTGGCATGTTTCTGTTCGCAGGATTATTACTAATTATGGAACGACTGACTATCTGTTTGCCACTTTTAATTGTGGAGATAAGAAATTTTGATAAGTTCTTTTACTACTATCGTTGTTTATGGTTGTCATATAAAAAGATTGAAATTTGGCTAAATACTGTGTTTTATTTGGCATTGTCAGGAATATTCTGGGCTACTGTGGCAACTGGTTGGGGATGTGTGAAAAGGTAACCAGAAGATAGTAGTATGGTTATTGTCAGGATCAGAAGCAAAGAGAAGTAGATAAGGTAATTTGAATAAATGAGATAAGAGTTTCTTTCGTTTTCGGCTTCGATCGGATTGGTTGGCTTAACGTAGTTGAACCCACGTGGAGCAAATAAGTAAATTTTTATTCCCTTATCTCTCAGAATTCTGTTCTTTCTCGATTTCTATGTAGACAGTCGTAATTAAATTAGGGCGTAGATATTCGTAAGTACAACTTGTAATGTTAAATTTTTCCTAAAATCGTATCGAAGACTCTTGGCTCCTAGCTTGTTAAGGAGTCAAGCATTAGTTC